>PVIY010040470.1:0-22352 GCA_004026745.1 Myrmecophaga tridactyla
CTCATTTCTGTATTTTATAATCACTTCTGTAACGCTTGGATTCTTAATAGGTAAGAATTTAAGTATTAAGGAGCAACTTGATATTTCAGGTAGACAGTGACAGGCAGCAGGATGTGCTTACTGTTCCTTTTATATATTGCCCAGATACAGTTAAATCTTGCTCTGTTTCATGCTGAAGACATCCCTTAGTGAAAGAGAGAGGGACATAGCTCAGCTTTAATGAAAGAATTGCTGTAGTCTGATGTGGGTTTCTCTATTCTTGTCCCTGAAACAGAGATTTTTCAATCTTCCGTAGAGGAAGGGTTTCTGCTTTTTGTTGTTTTAAAACAGGGCAAAAATAAAAAAAATAAAAATAAAAACTGGAAGAAAGGGGAGAATTAGGTGAGAAATATTTTTTGCTCTATATTTATCTCTTAAATCATATGCTGATATTGGTAAATATGAGTATGAAATAAATAAAGGTTTTTATTCACAATTGTACAAAATAGTGAAAGAAAGACAAATTATTTCACTTGCTATTTATATATCATTTCCAGGTGGCTATTGTTGCCAAGATTGTGTTTAAAGAAAAAGTTAACAAAACTATCATATTTCCCTCTACCAAAATGACTAATTAAAATGGGTTTGCATATCTTGCATACTTAGCAAGTGGGGTAAGAGAACAGACTGAGTTTGAGACCTGTTTTTTCTTTTCACAATATGACGTAGTCCAGCTGGTTCTCAGGTTAAGTCAAGTGCCTGTGTTTTCTCTCAGACTTTGACTACCTACACTGTTGATGTAAGTGGAAGAAAAGAGGAATTTAAAGAGGAAATAAGAGACATTGAGCAATGCTTATTAGGCATATCCTTGGCGGCTGAATTTTAATTAACAAATGCTTTCCTAGTGACAATAAAATGCGTACACCTAAAACAAGACTATTAATGTCTGCTTTTCATGTCAGTATCTTAAAACTCAAATAATTCAAAATGACATGAAATGTGATTTCTATGTGTTAAGTGCCTAGATTCATGTAAGGTGCCTTGAGCTATGGAGGGTCTAAATTTTACCCTTTCTAGCATCTAACTTATTAGTGTGACGTATTTTCATAGTTGCTGGCAGAGTACATGAGGCTCTTGGGTCTGAGACAATGGACTTTGTTTCTCATGGCACAGCAGTCAGAATGAACTTCATGTTCACATGTGTTCCTCTTGCCATCAGCTCTTGGAGCGGGTGACGTTGACTGGACCTAGATGGATAAAGGGAGCCTGCGTCACAACTGAGGAAATTCAAGCTTAGGAAACCCCAAAAGGGGCTGTTAGCAAACCTGCACAACCTCTGCCCTGGAGGAAGTGAATATCTTTATTAGCCTACTCAGGAAATAAATATGTCTGCTCCCAGAGAAGATACCATCTCTCTCTTCCAAGACTGTTTATCCTGACTATTTATTCTGCAAACATCCTAGAAAAGATAACCCAGAACAAGGCTGTCTCAAGATGTGTAGAAATGTGAAGGACCAAGGGAGATTTGTCACCCAACAGTGGTATTGCTTAACAGAGGGCTCCTTACCCTGAGCACACAGAAGTCAATACCATGACACCAGGATTTTGAGAAATTTATTGTGAGGCAACTAACAAAGGAAAAGCAACGAGCTCACGTCTGTCTCCCTGAACTGAAGTACAGGCTTTTTCAAAAAGGGGTCTGTGCAGGGGCTGGGTTTGGAGGCTGGTGTAATAGGGAAGGGATGCAGATAGGTAGAGCATGTGCAGTTGATTGGTTATGTCAAGTCATACATCGCAAGATCAGAAAAAGGCGGCCCTAGCATGTCCAGAGAGTGGAATTTTTAGGGATTGGACATCACTAGGTTACTTCAGGTTAAAGTTTTTGCTTTTCTCCGTATGCCCTGGCCATCCATTTAGGGGCTGTTGTAGGTGGCTTTCCTGAGCCAGTTAGGGAAAGTGGCTGGTAGGAGGGGAAGCATGGAAGGGGGGTGGGCAGTTTCATTAGGGTATTTGTACAGAGGAAGCTCCCATTTAATTCTCTCAGCAATCTTATGAAGAAAGCTCGTAGTTCTTGTTTTAGATGTAAATATTAGCTAAGCATCTGGCCAACCTCACAAAGATTGGGATAGGTTCAGACACTCAACTTCTTGTTCTTACTTCATAATCCTTTCTCTTTCGGCTCACAAACATGCTAATAGCCATGAAAAATACAGAGGAATATATGTATTCCATGACACTGAGTTCTAGAAAAGAGATACTTGAATTTTTTATATAACTTCCAACACAATGTTTAAAAATACCCTTGTATTGGTGCCTTCCCCATGATTGAAATTAATATAAATTATGTCATGTGTAATGCCATTCAAAAAAGTATAAGGTATGTAAAATGATGGTCAATGAAACAGTATATGACATTTTTCCCCCTCTTCAATCAAGGCAGTTACTCAAAGTAATTATAATCTTGGATGATACAGTTAAAAAGATGTTGAGTTAAATTTTGGTCTGAAAATTACTCATCTCATGATTCCTTCTTGGAAGAATTCTGCCGAGTTTCAATATGTATTGATTTTTTTAAATTAATTAATTAATTCATTCATTTTTGCATGGGCAGTGCACTGGGACTCCAACCCAGGTGTCCAGCATGGCAAGCGAGAACTTTGCCTGCTGAGCCACTGTGGCCCAGCCTCAATATGTATTTAGGGATAATATATAATTGATATTGGAACTATTGTAGCTTCTCCACATTTAAATGGGAGGGGGAGGGGCTGATTTTATTAATAATAATTATAATAAGTCTGCTAAATAAGTTGCCTAACTTAGCTGCCCATTAGGAAATTATTTTTCTGCAGGACCACATTACCTTTATATACTTAATTCAAATTTTAAGTAGGAAATTCATTAGCAAAACAAGTGGTTTATGAGGAGATAATTAATATGTATATTTTAGTAAGGTCCAGAGCAGACAATTACTTCCCACAGTGTTAAGCTTAAAAGCTTATTTTTCATCAAGTTTTATTTTTAGGGAAATCTTAAATGCCCATGAGCTTTTTTTTAATATACACTGATGTTCAGATACATTGACTTAAAATGCCAAAGTAGTGACATGGCTTCTTTCAATTTCGTTTCACAATGTTTTTAGGATATATCTTATGGGGAAAAAATGTTTATCACTACAAATATGTACAGTAGACACTGGTATCCACCGCATACAAACTTAAATGGTACCAGTCTCAAAGGAGTCTTTCTAATGAACACATTTGGAGAAAAGCTGGGTAAGGTACTCAGAGGAGTTATATTTCATATTAAATAAAGATTTTACAGGTACTACCATAAATAAACTTGTTTTTTCATTATCTCTCACATTTCTTTGATCATAATGCCTTTTGTCTTTTAATTGGTAACCCCTTGATATCTGAGGAAGTCGTGAATTTGGGGAAATGGTCTTTAATGCCTCCAGAGGTCTTTTCATTCCACTAAAATACCAGGGATTATAATCTTAGTTGTCCCTGTTTTTTCACATATTGGCTAAAACTACCTCATCATTCAAACATATTAATTGGGTTCTTATCAGTTCCCAGGTCTCAGGAGAACTTGAAGAGAGAAAACTGAAGACATCGTTTTAGCAGGTGGAAGGGGTGACATGAGAGTCTGAAGGATTCAGAGAATGCTAAAGTAATGCCAGTGAATGAATGATGGGATGTAGTGGCCACTGGCTCCAAGCTCTGGATCTTGGTGTCTTGGTTTCCTCATTTTCAAAATAAGGATAATGCCTTCTTTGTATGTTTATTGGGAACAAAATCATCACTAGATAGTAGAAATATCTAGTATGGAATGGTCCATGAATGGAAGCTATTATCATTATTTATGATTTCAGCTATTTAAAGGTGACCCTGGAAGCCACATGACATGGGGTAATATATTTTTTTCTTAAAAGTTATCTTCATCTTGACTTTTGTGATACTTATTGGAGTAATGTACATAATCACCTAGTACTGTATCTAGCATGTAGTACATGTATGCAATCCTTTAATTCCTTTGGAAGTTAATTTTAGATTGTATTATACTTGTTCAGTTTATTCAGCAATATTTTGGAGCAACTACCATATGCCAGATACTTCTCTAATTGCTGCAAATATTTTTAGGAAAAAATCCCTGTTCTCTTGCAGTTTATATTCTAAATTGTGAACAAATTCTTGCATTTATAGTCAAATCGAAGAAAAGATTACAGAAAATGGGGGGGTAGTGTAGCAGTAGAATGTGAAAAGATTTAAATTCAGTTGCACTAAAAATAAGCAAGACTTACATTTTTTAAAAAGATGTGTGGTTTATTTCTTGGCAGAGACAGTGTGGAGATAAGTGATCTATGAGAATGCACCTACTGCAGTTCTGATCCTCCAGTTTTATCACAAAACTTTTTTATATTTGTAAGTTATTGTACATCTATTTTTTCTAGCTAATTTTGTCAATACGTTTTTATTTGATCTTTACAACTCTTCTTAGAAGGAGATAGGTAAGGTGTGGCTAATTCCCATTAGCTGAGATGAAGCAGGTCAGTATTGGTAGAGGGGAGACTAGAAATAGGTCTGATTCCTGGTCAAGGATACTTCCCACTTCTGGCTGTGAAGGCAAAGGGATAGCACTGCACTTAACAGATAATTGTAGCAGAGAATGACTGCTGCTGATTTTCAGCATGCATAACATCTAAATATTCTTCACAGAGACCATTTCTCCTGGAAAAGAGATGAATATATTTAAATTGAAATTTTGAGAATGAGAAATAAGTAAGGTCTCATAGCCTAGGCTCCCATATCAATAATTATTCTAAATATATTTTGCAACTTTTTGTGTTGGAAAGAGCTCTAACAATTTGTTTATCCTCCTCTCCATCCCTATCTCCTATAAAAGAGTAAAGGAGTGCTGCAGTAAATCATCAAAAATGTTGGTATGCTCCTGATTTAAAATGGCATTCATATAAGCAAAGGAACTGCTCAGCTAAAAGGTTGGTCAAGAAAATACTGTTCGATGACTTATAAATATCTAGTTTGGATACTTTAGCCCCTCTGTAGAGGCTAAGTGAATTTGGGCATTGAGTTCATATTCCAGTTCAGTTAATGGACATCACTTAACTTTTCTAAACCTCATTACCCTCAGTGCAAAATTTCATGGCATATCTTTGCCGTTTAAAGGAGAAAATGCATATACCTGACACTGAGTAAATACTCAATCAGATGTTAGTTATTAGTATAATTCCTCTATTGATGCTAACTGGTCAATTCACATAACACTCAACAGAAATTCTCAAGGTATTAGACTTTATCACACATTACTTTTCTTAGATGTTTATATCAAAGGTGTTTAGTTCTTATGGAAATCTCAAAGATTGATAATCTTAAGAATCCACAAAAAACATATTTTTGAACATGGTTTCTTATACTTTTCTCATATTTATGAGTTTGACATTTATAAACAAATAGAATATGTTCTTGGAGTTCATAGAACTTCTTATGAAGAATTCATGCCATCAGTTAGACCAACAGTTAAGTGGATATTTCCTTTGTGGATTTCCCTTAATTTGACAGGCTTAATTTAGTAATTCCTAACTATTGGCATTTGGCTGCACCATGGAAATGTAATCTGCCACCTGGTAAAGTCAACTGTTAGAAGAGTGCCCCTTTTCTGCCCAGATTCACACACAGCTTCCAATCAGCATTTTAGTTATTTCCTCCTTTTTAAAATTCTCTCAAACCCCATATTTCTGGCAGTCCTTTGTCCCCCACCATGCTTTCCTGAATCATACAAAGAAGAAAGAAGTCTGCAGGGGAAGTGTGTACCAGAGAACCCAAAACCAGTAGTGACAATGAACGTGGAAAGTCCAGCATAAATTGCTGTGAATCACAAGGAAGTTGTATAAGATTATATTTCTGGAAAGCTATCGCAATCCTGATTGTCATCAGTTTCTCTGACATCAGAAGAAATGTTTATGTGACCTTTTCAACTTCACATTATACTTTATTACAGAATCATAGTTAAAATGCAGTGTAATTTTGGTGTGGTGAGTTTTTATTTTGGGTTAATTATTCCAGAGAATGCTTTGGTAAATCAGAGTAATGTTTTGACTCTCAAGCACGTGTAACTAAGTAAAGTCAGTCACCTGATTATTCTGCAGTTACTATGATATATTTCAACAAATATTTAATTGCCTTTGTTAACTGTGAAGTAGATATATGCTAGTAGTGAAAATAGGCTGAGCAATGCAAAAGAATGTAAAGTCAAGGACATTGCCCCCAAGATGCTCCTAGATATAACTGATGCCAGAGAGCCCCAGGAGTTCTCGGAGAAATCAAGCCTCAACCAAGGGCTGGTGCTGTGAGGGTTCTTGACTCAGTCACAGGAAAGAATTCAAGGACTAGTCAGCATGTACAGCCAAATAGTTTAATAAGCTCATGCTGGAGAGCCCTGGAAGTTCTTGGTCAGATGTCGGAGACCCCTGGGATTTCCCAGCTATAGAGCCCTATAAATTCTAGGCTGTATTCCACAGAGCTCCAGAAATTCTTTGCTGGATGTTGGAGAGCCCCTGGAATTCTCAGTGAATGGAGACCTCATGTAGGGGCTGACACCATGAAGGATGACTCAACTGCAGGAAAGAATTTGAAGACTATCAGTGTGTACAGCCAAAGAATCTAAAGACTAGCCAATGTGTAGAGCTCAAAACTTTCATGTGTTGCAGACGTACATGCTTGAAGGAAAATGAACGTGGGCATTCTCCAAAGGAGGAGAAGCAGTCTCAAGGTCTGGATTCTCGCACTGTAAGGTCTTGGAGGTTCCCTTCCCTCTCTGGCTGTGCTAATATGGGATGACATATTGCAGTTTTCATTGGTTCTTTTCAGGTGCTGACCTGAGTAAGGGCTAAGTAAGTGGGGGCTGGATAGGGGTGTGTGTGTGTGTGTGTGTGTGTGTGCCAAAAGGAATTTTTTGTTGTGGGGTTTTGGGGTCACTTCTCCCTCCTTCATCCCTATCTAATCGGCCTCATTCCCATCTCAAAAAATTTTGTCCCTTAATCTTAAGGGGTGCTGAAGGGGGGAAGTCAGTCTTCTGTAACTGCTTCCTGACAGACGGGGCAGTGTCCCTGCCAATAATGACAACAGAATTCTCTGGTTATCATATCTAATGATTCCTCTGGGAGAACATAGGGTATTTTTTGCATCTTTCTTATCCTGGTGTGACCCCTTGGTTGTCTGTCGATGTCTTACAAGGGCATCTGACCGTGCCATCACTCATGCCGCTATTGTTGAGATGCAACATTCTAAGAGAGAGAGAAAGTGACGGAAACCCACAAAGCTGAGGAGAACTAGGGTGGCTAGTCCCATTAAACAGAAAAGGATGGAGGGAAGAATGGCACCTCTCTGGGTGGCAGACACTCGAATCAGTCAAGTGGAGGATCCTGGGACCCAGTGGACAATTGAATGGCCTGGTCTCTAAGGGAGTTAATATCCTGTGCTATTTTTGAGCTCTGATATGAAAACAACAATTCTCTCCCAAGAATGTGCATGTCCCTCCAGGGGCTGCAATAAGGGCATCTAGAGCTCTTTGATTTTGAAGGATGTCACCTGCTAGTGAACTTACCTGGGATTGGAGAAGGTTTAAAGTGGAGGCTGTTCATTCAGCGCTAGTGAATAGTTAAAGGGAGCACTTATGGTGGACCCACTCTGCATGGGCTATTTATTTATGCAGCTCCAGTGGTGACAGGTCCCTCCAATCCTAATGGCAGCTAGGAGTGGATTAGGAAATGGACCACTCTTTTACTCCAGTTTGGGATGACTGATGGGAGTGGGAAAGGTTCATTTCCACTTTTTAGCTTGAGTTTTAGGGCTACATATATGAAAGTACATGCCACTGACCACCAAGGGGGTAGGCTAAGATAGGTTTTATGCTCACAAAGGAAGAATACCCCTGACTGGGGTCTTGACAGACAGCAAATGTTAGATTGTCTACTGGTCTGGATGATGTGCTGCTGGTTGCTGATGTGGCCACCCAGAATTTGAGTTGGTCGTGGGTGATCCGCACTCGACTGCATGCTGAAAGACATGGCCTTAGGGAGTTGTCAGAATTGAACATGATACTTTGGTGTTTATCCCAGACTATTCCTGGCATTCATGTCAGGTGGTCATAGAGTTTGATGCAAGCATTGGACACAAAGTCTGAAGATAACACGGGATTTTCATCTGTCCCCTGGATGACCCTAGGAGAACTGGGATGATCCTCTGGGAGTGACATTTTCCTTAACAGTGTAATTTTCCTGGGGAACTTAGAGACAGTGAGTATGTGCCCTTTGTCATATGATTGGGATAGTGATGGGGTGGGGGGCCACAGTGATTTCAAAGGTGTGGTTACAGTTTAAATAGGTGGGCAGAGGCCCAGAGTTTCATATTAGTGGGACACACCTTAGGCCTCCCACAATGAAGGACACATATTTAACAGAATAAAGAGATTACCTGTATCCTGGACCATCCGTAAGGATGAGTCTGCAGGTGAGTGAAAGGAAGATAGAGGACGTATATAAAGCTTAAGGCTTGTAAGAGATTTTTGCTTAGTAGAGGAGTTGGGCACCCAGGGACTACTAGGAACTCATGACTTACGAGAATATCCTTCAGTTTACAACTTAAAGGTGGTGTGAACTGGTGGGCGTTTGGGTAACCACCAACTCTCACCACAGTACAAGTTTTTAAAGACAAGGTTCCAGAGTGATGGTTGAGGACAGTGTAAGGTGCTCCTGTATCAATTAACAATTCAACTATGTCAAGGGCAACTGAGTGTCCTCCATGGTTATGGCCAGTATGGGGTGGGAGCCAGTTGGGACTTCAAGGCATTTTAATTCTCACTTAAGGCCACTACTGGTGTGGGATCTCCCCTCTTCTCCCTTTGGAGCTGGGGAAGTCTCTTTTTGCATTGTGGACAAGGTCCTGGTGGCTCATTCAGGCCAGGGCACAACTTACAGCAACTGCTATTAAATGAGCCTGTTGCTTGTCCTGTTGTCAATCCCACTGGATCTTCTCCAGTTCTTCAGCTCCATTATTGAAATTACTAAAGGCAGGATTTAGCATTTCACTGAAGAGGGGAGGAGTTGCAGTCCTATCATCATTTTCTATAATTTCCTCTGAATATCTGGGTATGATTGGCTAATAAAGTGAGTCCCTAAAATACTTGTCCTTCCTGGGAGTTAGGGTCTATGTTGGTATATTACTTCAAGGCTTCTAGTAAGCAGCCTTGGGTTCTCTTCTTTCCTCTGGATTACCCCTCTAATTTTATTATAATTTACTGGTTTAATGGTGTTTTTCATTCCTGCTACAAGACAGATAATCATATGGTCTTGGTGTCTTAAGCCTACCTGCTCACACTGGCAGTTCCTGCTGCATTGTTATTAGGGACTACAGTAGCTCCTATGGATACTGGTTTGGCTGGGCTGCTGCTAGGTTATCTGCATGGGCTTGGGCCTCTACCACACTTGGGGCTTTTCCTCTGGGACTCAGCAGTTGAACGTAATGATGTGGATGTTTCCCTAGGTTAGGTTCAAAGAGTGAAAGGGGCTGAAATTATTTGGCAAACTTTACCTGGGTTTTCTGAAAAACACCTTATATTCTGTTCACATTGGGATAAATTGGTCATAGAAACTAGTTTATATTGGGTCTGGGCTGTATTGCAGAAGACTAATTTTTTTCCCCTGCAACATCTAGTTGAAAAGAGGCCCCAAGGTTTCAGGAGGATCCAAGGGGAGAGTTAGTGGGAATAGTTGGAGAATCAACCATGCTCTGCTGTTCTGCTGGTTGCATGGTCTGCCTACGAGAAGGAGCAAAAGAGGGAAGGATAGAAAATGAGGGGATGTAAGGAGAAGTGGGAGTTTTCATGGAGGGTTCCCAACTGAACCTCTGTGAGAGGCTCAAGCCTCGGGCCTGTATCCCGGATCAGTTTGACCAGCTCTGGCAACCCACAGAGATCCACACTTGCTGGCAGTGCCTGGGACTTGTATTTCAGTGAGCACAGGATAAGAAGGTCCTCAACATAGGCAGAACTCATCCCTGAAGGGAATTTTTAAAGGTTTTTAGGTGGTTCTCTAGACACCTAAAGTTATGGGGGACTGTGCCTCAGAAGAGATAGAAGTCTGAAACCAATCAATTTTAAGTTAGGTCCCTGACCAGACCGAGAATCCTGATGGCAAAGTAAGAGGTGATTAAGGAAACATTCAACTATTGAAAAAAGTATTTAAGCCTTGTAAATGCAACACCCATGGCCTGTAGAAACATTTGTCCTGTAATTGCCACAGGCAGCTGAGGCCTTTTTGGAGTTATGAGTGGGACAGTGGAACCCTGCTAGGTGACTGAATTCCCTTGAACTTTGACTTGAGATTTTAAACCATGCTGTTTTGGTTTGCTAAAGTTGCTGGAATGCAATATGCCAGAAATGGAATGGCTTTTAAAAGGGAATTCATTAAGCTACAAGTTTACAGTTCTAAGGCCATAAAAAATGGCCAAACTAAGGCATCCAGAGAAAGATTCCTTGATTCAAGAAAGGCCAATATCTGTCACATGGGAAAGCACATTGCTGGCATCTGCTGGTCCTTGTTCCCGATTCCATTTCCAGCTTCTGATGCCAGAGGTTTCCTCTCTGTGGGAGCTCACTTAGTGCCTCTGGGACACAACTCTGGTTTCTGGCTTGCTCCCCTTCTCCCCAGGGGTGATGGAAGACCGGTTCCTCTCACTGTGCAGATTCAAGGGTTAAACAAGTAACAGTTAATGCTGTTCTTTGAGGCTTGGCTGGAGGAGCTATCTGAGTCATACAGGAGCTCACTGCCCTGTCTTTGTGCTATGCTTGAGTCTTTGCATGGGAAGACACATGGCCATGTCTGTTGGGCTCATTTTCTCCAAACATCCATGTCTATGTGTCTGCTATGTCAGCACTCCAAGCATCACCACAAATGTCTGTATCTCTGTTGGCTCTCTAGCAACTGTTTTCCAAGCATCTGAGCTTCCTCCAAAATGTTTCCCCTTTTAAAGAACTCCAGTAAACTAGTCAAGACCCACCTAGAATGGGTGGAACATCTCCATGTAATCAAAATATCACACTCACAATTAGGTGTGCCGTATCTCCACGGAACTATCTATTCAAAAGATCACACCCAAAATTGAGTTGGTCAGTCTCCATGGAAACAATCTAATCATAGGTTTCCACCCTACAATATTGAATCAGGATTAAAGGACATGGCTTTAGTCAACACTTTCAAACCAGCACACACACCTATATGACCCCCTTCATTCCCCCTTTAGCTGGCTCATTCATATTCAGCCAAGGTTTTAAGAGATCCTGAGGGCAAGGATAGATGAGACAGAAAGAAGAGGACCTGGTCTATGAGAGTTCTTACACTCTTCTTTTAACTGTCTCCAACTATTAGATCTTTTTCACTTAAAGCTGTGCTCTAGATGATTAGAAAAGGTTCCTACCTTTTCTAAGGCAGCCCTTCTGTAGCCCCAGGGAAATTCCAGGACAATTTCTTTCTAATGTCCAGGCTTATTTACAGTCATTACAAAATCGCGGCTTTAAGTAGCAAGATTCAGAGAGTACCAATTTATCAGAGTGCGAAAGTGGTAAAGAAAGACTCAGGCATAGCACAAAGACAGGGCAGTGAGCTCCTGTATGACTCAGATAGCTCCTCCAGCCAAGCCTCAAAGAACAGCATTAGCTGTTACTTGTTTAACCCTTGAATCTGCACAGTGAAAGGAACCGGTCTTCCACCACCCCTGGGGAGAAGGGGAGCTGCTATCAAATGAGGGGGCAGAGATTATGTTCTGTGGCCAGAGGAGAAAGGACAAAGATGGAGAACAATATTTTTATATGTAGGAGGCACTACAGGGTCCCTTCATGGTTGCCAAGCTGATGCTGGATAGTCCCAGGAATTGTTGGGGACATTGAGACCTCAACCAAGGGCTGGCGCCATGAAGGTTCTTAACTCAGTCACGGGAAAGAATTCAAGGACTAGTCTGTATACAGCCAAATAGTTTAAGAGGCTTGACGCAGGAGAGACTTGGGAGTTCTCGGCTGTATGCCACAGAGCTCTGGGAATTCTTGGCTAGAAGCCAGAGAGTCTGGGGAGTTCTCAGTGAAGTTGAGGCCTTGACCAGGGACTGACTCCATGAAGGTTCTTGATTGCGCCCCAGGAAGGAACTCAAGGACTAGCCAGTGTGTAAAGTCAAAGAATCCAAAGAGGAGCCAGAGTGAACAGTTCAAAACTTCAATGCATAACAGAAGTATATGCTTGAAGGAAGTTGAGTGAGCGCATTCTCCAAAGTAGGAGAAGCAGTCTCAGGTTGGGATTTTTGCATTATAAGGACTTGGAGGGGCCCTTGCCCCTCTGGACATGCTAATAAGGGATTGATGAGCTGCACTTTTCATTGGTTCTGTTCAGTTGTCAACCTGAGTGAGGGCTAGGTGTGCGGGAGCCAGGTGTGCGCACGCCAAAGGAACTTTTGTAATGGATTTTAGGGTCACTCTGTCTTCCCCTATCTAACCTGCCTCATAATATTTTGATGCATTCACTTCTGATTCTTTTGGCGGGGAATACAACCATTTTTACATAGATGGGATATTATATTTCCTATTGTATAAAATGTGTAACTGCCCCTCCCCTTTAAAAATTAATTTAATTTACTCACGTTATATCTATTAAACATACAGTCCCTCTTCCACCTTCCTCCATTCCTGGAAATCTTTAATCTACTTTGTATCTCTGGGGATTTGCTACTTTGTATCATAAGTGGCGTATAATATTTGCTTTTATGTGTCATGCTTATTTCACTGAGTATAAATGTTGTCAGCGTTCTTCTATATTGTAGCATGTCTCAGAACTTCATTCTTTCTTATGGCCCAATTCCATCGAGTCTATGCACCACACTTTGTTTATCCATTCATTCGCTGACAAACACCTGGATGTTTCCACTTCTTTGCTATTGTGAATAATGCTGGTATAAACAGTGGTGTACAAGCATCTGTTTGAGACCCAGTTATCACTTTCTTCGGCTATATACCTAGAAGAGGAATTGTCAGGGGATGTTTTTTGAGGGAATGTCATAACTGCTTTCCACAGTGGCTGTACCATTTTACACTTCCCCCAACAGGGCACTGGGGTTCCAATTTCTCCATATCTACTTTAATACTTTCTATTTGCCACTTTTCAAATAATAACCATCCTTGTGGGTGTGAAGCGGTATATCATTGTGGTTTTAATCTGTATTTCTCCAATGGCTAGTGATTTTGAGCACCTTTTCATATGCTTTACCCATTTCTTTGGAGAAATGTCTATTCAAGTCCTTTGCCCATTTTAAAGTTGAGTTGTTTGTCTTTTTTGTTGTTGCATTGCAGAAGTTCTTTATATGTTCTGGATATTCAATTCTTATCTGATACTTGGTTTCCAGCTGTTTTCTCCTATTTTGCAGGCTTTTAACTTCTTGATTATTCCTTTTGATGTACAAATTTTTAAATTTTGATGAAGACAAATTTATCTATTATTTCTTTTGCTGCTTGTGCTTTTGGTGTCATTTATAAGAATCCGTTGCCGAATCTCAGATTATGAAGATTTGCCACTATGCTATGTTTTAAGTGTTTTATCTATTTAGCTGTTATATTTAGGTCCTTGACCCATTTTGAGTTCATTTGTGAATATGGTATGAGGGAGGGGTCTATCTTCATCATTTTGCATGTGGATATTCAGTATTCCCGCTCTATCTGTTTAAGAGACCCTTCTTTATCCATTGCATTTATTGAGTGCCCTTGTAAAATGTAATTCAGCTATAGATGTGGGGGTCTGTTTCTGGACTTTCAATTCTGTTACATTGGTCTATAGGTCTATCTTTATGCCAGTACCACACTGTTTTGATTATTGTAGCTGTGTAGTACAATTTCAAATCAGGAAGTGTTAATCCTCTAACTTTGTTCTTTTAAAAATAGTTTTGGCTGTTTGAGGCCTTTTGCAGTTCCATTTTAATATAAGGATCAAGGAAAAAAAAAGGAAAAGCAGAGAGAGTGTGCTTGTGTGTGTGTGTGTGTGTGTGAGAGAGAGAGAGAGAGACAGAACCAACCAAAAAACAAAAATCTGCACTATCTCTATATCCTGGTACACTCTGGTGTGAGACCTGAAGTGCTGCTCCCAAGAGGGTCCGGCTAGCCTCTGCATTGGTGCCTTAGGGATCTGCCAGATCAAACAATCCAAGCAAGATCAAGAAAGAAGTACAACTGAAACCAAACCAAAACCAAAGGTGCACTGGTTGTTTATGTTCAGGTTTTTTATGTCTGCGTTGGAAATCTCAGAGATCCCCAGAAACATCTCAATCTTCAATTTCAAGTTTTGGAGGACATGCGTTCTGTGTCTGCTCTGGCCCTGGGCAGCTACTTCAGAACCTGATGTAGTTTGTCCAGTCCCCGCTGTTCCCACGGAGGCTACTGCAGTGCCCAGGATCAGGAATTGTTACTAGTTTGCATTTTAACTTAAAAAAGCTGAGTTATCCTCAGCTTCCCCCTTCATCTGGCACACCTGTGGTTGTTCTAAATGTCCAGTCTGGCTCCAGGATTACCAACTGGTCAATTCCAAGAGCTTTTTCCAGCTCTTTCATTTTTTTTGTTGCAGGGAGTAATCTATGAAACTTCCAACTCTGCCACTTTGCATCGGCATAATCCCCACTGCCTTCTCTTTGATATGAATGTTAGGCTAGAGATGTACACATCTTTGAGAAAAACCTTCACTTTAAATATAGACCCTAAATAAAACAAAAAAGAAAAATACAGATAAAATAGAAAATTCAGGGGAGAAAGGGATCTTAAGAAAAGAGGTCCTATAATTATTATCCAAGTAGAAAGAGAAGCTATTGTATCCATTAAAACTAAGAACTGGATGTCATCCTAATGAAAAATTAGAGAATAAGGGAAAGCTCTTTTATAAACCATGTTAACCAACATTAAAGAAATAAACAGAGAGGAAAATAAAGCTTAGAAAATCTCCTAAAGCAGAAAAAAATATAAAAAGGAAACATGAGAAAACAGGTAAGAACATTAAAGGCCTAATACAAAGGGTACAACATTGAAGTCTCAAGATAGTGGGGAAACACCTTAAAAATGCCAAGAGAAAATGATATACAGTCTATAATTCCATAACCAGCCAACAGAGTCACCTGCTATATGGGTAGAATAAAGGTAATCTTATAAAGCAAAGCTTAAAAAATGTTATGTTCCATTTAGTGCTTTTTTTTTCAGAACATTATTGGAGCATGTGTTCTATCAAATGAGGGACACAGTATAAAGACTTGGGATCTAAAAGAAGGCCTTTACCCCCTTGCTTGCTTACATGTACTATTTCACCTCTATTGCATCTTCCATGGAGATGTTAGCAGATATCACTATCACAATGCACTCTGCCTCCATCCACTTAGTCCTGTGCATAGCAATAGGAGGCATGTTCTGTGGCATTGTCTAGTATGCACACCTCCTCACTATTGCCTGTGGGTTGTCTGCAGTCTGCTTGGTTGCTACATCTAACATCTTATCTGTGTTTATATCATCATCATGCAACTGGCCTTTCTGCTGCTGATGACCAACAACCATGTCATCTACAAGCTCCTGCTCTGCAAAGCCACCTTCCTGGAGGCCAGCCATATCCACCACCTGCTCCGGGAGAGAAACAGGACATCTGCCATAACCAAGCACAAGGCCTAGGATGGCCCTAGGCTGCCCCTTCTAAACATGTTACTGTAAAATTAGCCTATAGAAGACTGTCTGGAAGGAAATATGCAGTAGCCTGGAAAATAAAAACAAAAACAAAACCCAAAAATTGTGTTCTTCCCTACTTTACCCTGAGGGTAAAGGCGGAAGTTTTTGCACAACAAGACAGCTTTGCAGAAGGCCAAGAGAAGAGGTCGTCTAGACTGGAGCAGGGAATGGGAATTAGATGAAGATTTCACAGGTTTGATTGTTTGGGATATTAATGATATCAAGAGCATATGACACAACCATGGAAAGGTGTTCTGAGGTCAAAGTTAAAAGAGAAAACACTTTTCTTTTTTAAAAGGCACTGAATCTAAGAAAAATAAAAAAAATGTGTAGGCAAGGAAGTGCAATCATATCTTAGTAATTGACTCAACTGTGATTAATCTTTATAGTCATAAAAATGAAAAACCTGAAAACTGATAAACAAAAATTGATATGAAAGCGTATTGGGAAGATGGGAGAGAAGAGGGTATATTAGAAGAACAAAATCCTTTTCTTCAGTTACAGAATCTCAAGAAATAATAATTGAAAATAATAAATCTGGGATAGTAGTGTGAACATATTATTCAGAAATAAGTAGCAAATGCAATGGATGTAGTTAAAAGCATTAGAAATATTTTGCCTCTCCCAGGCTGGGTGGGGGTAGATGTAACGGGAAGATCTGCTCCTTTATTAAAATATGTCATTTAAAACAGAGATTACATCAGACTTTCTTCTTTCACAGCTCCTTTAATGTATCAACATTTTTTCCCTGCATCCCCTAGGTCAAAAGAAACACCTAACAGTTCCATTTATTAAGTAATTAGGTTGAAACAATTCAATGGTAGTAATTAACGGAGACTCCAATAAACATTGCATTTCTCTTGAAAATGTGAAATATTCAGCAAAATTCCTCAGAGATGGCTTAGTGCCCTAGGGCACCTCAGTGCAACTTGGTAACTGCAGTTTTAATAGACCTTATAGCAACATTTGCATTTTTAGACAATGAACATGTATTTCTTTGAGAAAAATATGATCAGAATGACTAAATCTGTTCAGTACGGGAAGCAGAATATTATTATAATTAAGAATACAGTTTTGAAGTGGGTGTGATCTGGCTTTGAATACAGGTGCTGTCATCAATTAGCAACAAACCTAGGAAATTTAATGATCCTTCCAGAGGATCATTACAATGTAAAAAAAAAGGTAATAATAGAAACCTCATATTTTAAATGAAATAATACAGGAGAGCAGTTATATTAATGTCAGCATTAAGACAACATATTGAAGAATGCAACACATACATGCACATAAAATAATTTAAGAAAGCAGGAAAGCCAAGTGATTATAAATTTTGTTTTTATTTTTAACAAATGTTTACACCCATACTTAAAAGCAAAAAATATTGCTTACGTTGGTAGAACCATGGGATTGGGAAATAAATTAATATGCTTGGCTTTCTTTTTACTATTATTATCATCACTGTAATTCAGGAGCTGTTTGTTAGTGATCTCTGAGTGTGTCTGAACTTTGGAGGTCAACAGCTTAAACTCTGTTGATTTCTAGAAATGCAAAACCCACTAAAGAGCATCGGTATGTGCAAGCACTAAATCCTTCACACTGGAATGCCCAAGAGAGCAGATGTTTCCACTTCATAGAATATATGTTTCTCTCTCTTACCACACATGTTTACAGTTTGAGATATGAGTAATGAAAACAACAGCAGAAAAAGTCTGTGTATGTGCCCTGAGAAAAAGTTAAAGAAGGTGCTTGTCTCTCCTGAAGAAGACGGAATGAGAAGAGTCTCAAAAAACTCTGTCTAAGGCTTCCCTCTCAGCCAGGCATCTCTGCTAATCTGGCAGGTGCCTGCCCTTCCTCATCTCCACAGAGATGTGCACATCTCCTCAGCCCCTACCCCTCAGTAGTCACATTCCTGATTCCAGTGCTCCTTCCCAACATCGGAAATGTGTGGAGAAACAACAGCACATATGGTCTCTTTCCTTAAAGAACATGCAAATCACCTTTCATTCTGATTCTAGAAACAAAATGTTCGAATTGTCTTCTAAATGATAGAGTGAATAGCACTTTAGAACCCAGAAAATTATAGCAGAGGGGGTAAGAGTCTGAGCTGTGGAAACACACAGACCTTACCTATCTTCAAACTTCAACTTCACCACTTATATTTCTCTGGGACATGCAAAGTGTAAATGATTATAAAGAAGAAAATGGAAATTACTTATAAAGTGACCAAATAAATATAACACTGTTTACCTTTTTCCATATATATGTTCATGCCTTATTTAACATTTTGTTTCTTACTGTATTTTGGAAATAATAAAATCTTTCAATGTCATAAATTGCCTAAGAAGAGACATTTGTGTGGAATTTTACTTAGAATAAATTCCTAGGAGAACAATTGTGCTTAAATATTTTTGAAGATTTTAGTAGTAATTATTGTCCATTGTCTTCAGGAAAGTTTATATCAACTTATAAACCCATCTAGTGGTTTCTAAGAATGTCTGTTTTCTCATACCTTCAGTCACACTACTGTTATTTAAAAACATATTTTTCAATTTTATCTGTGAAAACATATTGTTACAATTTTATTTGGTTATTATTAAGATTTAAAAGACTATTTTAAAAGAAGCTTTATAATTTATCTTTACCTCACTCATTTGTATGCAGCTATTTTGTTTTGGACACTTGCTAATAAAACATATATTTAATGAAGGTCTTTTGCAAATATGCTTTTTTCCCCTTCCATATATATATATGTATATATACATACACACACACACACACACACACACACATATATATATATGAAAGATATTCCAAGGGTAATTTTCAAACATGTAAACTAAGACAGTTAGAGATTAGATAATAATTCAGGGGACAGTCAAAATCAGTTTTTACAATTACAAGTAATAATCAGCCCTCACTTGTGGCATTTCAAGCCCTCTGCTTATGAGGTGTCTTTTATTTTGCAAATATCTGAGCAGTTCCCAAGTGAACAAATAGCCAGACTCCCATAGGCACCACCTGGTGATTGTTTCAAAGTGTGCTGAATTGAAACTGTTGTGTACCCCAGAAAAGCCAAGTTCTTTAATCCTCATTCAATATTGCTGAGTGGGATCTTTTTGGTTAAGTTGTTTCCATGGAGGTGTGACCCACCCAATTATGAGTGGAACCTTCTGATTAGGTGGTTTCCATAGAAATGTGTCTCCATCCATTCAAGGTGGGTCACTTTTTGGAGCCTTTTAAGAGGGAACCATTTTGGAAAAAGCTCCAGTGACCTCTGAAGCTGGAGACCTTTGGAGATGCAAAAAGAAATTGCCTTCAGGGAAGCCACTTGAAGATGCCAAGAAAGAAAGCTAGCAGAGGTTGCCATGTGCCTTCCCAGCTGACAGAGAAAACTTGAATGTCATTGGCCCTTTCCTGAGTCAAAGTATCTTTCCATGGATACCTTAGTTTGGACATTTTTATAATCTTAGAACTGTAAATTTGCAACTTAATAAATTCCCTTTTCAAAAGCTATTCCATTTCTGGTATATTGCATTTCAGGAACTTTGACAAACCAATATAGATTTTGGTACCAGGAGTGGGGTTCTGAGTTAGCAAATACTGACCATAGTGGAATGACTTTTTAAATGGATAAGGGAAAGACTCTGGAAGAGTTGTGAGGAGGTTGATAGAGAAGGTCTAGAATGCTTTGAAGAGACTGTTGGTAGAAATGTGGCTCTAAAGATACTTCTGATAAGGCATGTTCTAGTTTGCTAGCTGCCAAGATGCTATATAAAGAAAGCAAGTGACTTTCAAAAAGCGAAGTTCATTAAGTTGCAAGTTTATAGTTCTAAAGTCATGAAAATGTCCAAATTAAAGCAAAGATATAGAAATGTTCAATCTAAGGCATTCAGGGAAAGATACCTTTGTTCAAGAAGGTCGATGACATTCAGGGTTTCTCTCTCAACTGGAAAGGCATGTGGTGAACATGGCAACATCTGCTAGCTTTCCATCCAGGCTTCTTCTTTCATGAAGCTCTGCCAGGGGCATATTCCTTCACCTCCAAAGGTTTCTGGCTGCTTGGGCTCTTGTTGTTCTTGTGGCTCTCTCCAAACTGCCTCCTCTTTTAAAGGATTCCAGTAAACTAATCAAGACATACCTTGAATGGGTGGAGTCACATCTCCCTTTAATCAAAGGTTAATACCCACACTTGGGTGTGTCTCATCTCTGTGGAGATAATTTAATCAAGTTTCAAATCTACAGTGCCAAATAGGGATTGAAAGAAACAGCTGGCTCTGCAAGATGGATCAGGATTAAAATATGGCTTTTCTAGCATACTTAATCCTTTCAAACTAGCAAAAGGTCCTAGAAAAAAATGATGTATGCATTATTAAAAATTGGGAGGAAGGTGATCCTTGTTTTAAAGTGGCAAAATTGACTACTGGCTTTCGATGGAAAGCAAATTTTTAAAAGCCATAATGGGGTACTTATCTGAAGAGATTTTGAAATTAAATGTGGAAGGTGCAGCCTGGTTTCTTTTTGCAGCTTATAGTGAAATGCAACAGAAAACAGATAAACTGAGACCTGAACTCTTGGGTACAAAGAAACGTCAATGTACTGAAAAATTCTGGGCTTCCAGAAAGGGAGATCCCCAGAGAATAGTGCCCCACACGAGGATTTAGCCAAATGTGAAAGCAGTTAACAAGTTACAACTCTAAGACCATGAAAATGCTCAAATTAAGGCACCAACAAAAGGATAACTTCTTGGAGGAAAGACAGCCAGCATCCAGGACACCTCTGCCAGCTGAATAGGCACTCAGATACCATCTGAGGTGCTTGCTCCCAGGCTGTTACTTTGATTCCACTGGCTTTCTCTCCAGTGTCTGTGGTCCCTCACTTAGCTTTTCTGAGGCAAACTCTGGATTTCATCTCTTAGCTTCCCTTGGCTCTCTCCAGGTTCTGGCTATTTCTATAATATTCTTGCTTAGCACTGTGGTATTTCTGTCTGCATCTCCAAATGTTTGTGTCTGCTCTCTGTGTAGACTCTTTTAAGGACTCCAGTAGATGAATTAAGACCCACCTTGAATGGGCAGGTCACATCTTCATATAAACTATTTAATCAGAATATCCCACCGAAACAATAGGTCTGCCCCCAGAAGATTGAATTAGGATTTAAAAAACATGGCTTTTCTGGGTTATATAACATTTTCAAAGCAGCACAGATGTCTATTATGACTTTTCACGAATGACCGAGATCAACTCTGTCATGAGAAAATTGTAAGCAGTACTGTGAAACAGAGTCTTGGAAGAGAGAGCAGCAGAGACAAAGAGAAACCAGGGAGATAGTGAAAATGATCAAGAGCTACTTATAAAGACACAGACACAGACAAAGTCAGGAAGTCAAGAGCCATGCTTTATTATGCATGCAAGAATCAGAATGTCTTCAGGATTAAAATGTCTTCAGGATGAAAATGCTAGAGTCAACCCATTCAGCTTCAAGATTGCTAAATTAGTGTATAATTCCACAGAGCGAATGATCTGGGTTCTAAAAGGTAGAACTCAAAAAAGCAAGTTTATTTTAGAAGATGCTGCCAATCTTTATATCTCAAACTAACTAAAAAGATTACTTTGTTTGGAGCAGCTAGAAGAAAAAACCTAAAATTGTGGAATTCTAACCCTTACCAACCTTTAAAATCAGATCTATAACTACTTGTTAAAATGTACTTGGAAATTTATTGCTTTTTTGTATATATGTTATATTTCACAAATTAAAAAACTATTAAAAAATATGACTTTGTACATGTTATGGACTGAACTGCATCCCCACCAAAAAGACATGCTCAAGTCCTAATCTCTGGTCCTGGAAACATGAGTTTATTTGTAAATAGAATCTTTGGAGATATTTTTGGTAGATTGAATCATGTCCCTAACAAAGATATGCTCAATTCCTAACCCCTGGTCCTGTGGGTGTGAACTTATTTGTAAAGAGGTCCTCTGAAGATTCTGTTTGAATGAAGCCAAATTGAATCATTGTGGTCTTCAATTCTATGGCTGGAGCCCTTTATAATAAGCTTCAGAAATTAGGACATGGTCATTTAGTAGAAATCAGAAGAAGCCAGAGAAGGAGAGAGATTGCCACGTGACAAAGGATCACCAGAAAGGTACAGACACTGAGAAAATGCATGGCTGGCAATAGCCTTATGATGGACTTCTAGCCTTCAAAAATGTGAGAGAATAAATTCTTGTTGCTTAAGCCAATCCATTGTGTGGTATTTTTCATAGCAGCTCTGGCAAAGTAGAACAATGCTACTAGATAAAATGGAAACAAATCGGATTAGGGTAGGCCCTAATTCAATATGACTGGCATGCTTATTAAGAAATTTGGGGAGAGAGAGAGAAAAAAAGAGCAAGGGAGAGAAAGAGAGAGAGAGAGAGAGAGAGAGAGAGAGAGAGAGAGAGAGAGAGAGAGAGAGAGAGAGAGAGAGAGAGAGAGAGAGAGAGAGAGAGAGAGAGAGAGAGAGAGAGAGAGAGAGAGAGAGAGAGAGAGAGAGAGAGAGAGAGAGAGAGAGAGAGAGAGAGAGAGAGAGAGA
>PVIY010040471.1:0-22349 GCA_004026745.1 Myrmecophaga tridactyla
AAAACTAAGGAAAGCTGAATAATCTATAGACTTCAGTTATCAATATCAGTTCACTAATTGTGGCAAATGTACTATCATAATGCAAACCGTTAATAATAAGAGAAGATGGACACAGTATATGGGAATTCTCTGTTCTTCTGCTCAATTTTTCTATGAATCTAAGACTATTCTGAAATGAAGGCTATTAAAAGCACAAAACCAAACTTCTGAAAATATATAAACAATTACATGAGATGAAAAATACAATGCATAGGATTAAAAGTAGATATGACTGAAGAAAACATTAGAGAACATAAGACATAACAAGAGAAAATACCTAATATGGAAATCAAGATAAAAGAGAATCAAATGTACAGCCCATAAAACATATCTCAAGATATGTAAAGGGATACAGTTATTCAACAAATGTTTATAATGATAATGGATTTAAATGAAAAATTCTTAACAGAAAATATCCAAATATTTGTGAACTAAATAACACACATCTAAATAATCCATTAGTAGAAGTATAAATTAAAAGGGAAATTAGATAGCGTTTTGAATTAATGAAGGTGAAAACACATATAAAAATTTACACCATATCAATGAAACTACTTAAAGAGAAATGTATGACACTATAATAGCACTGGTTTAAAAGAATGATCTTAAATCAGTGGCTTCAGCTTTCCCCTTAGTAAACTGGAAAAGCAGAGCAAATAAAAGCCCAAACTAGTAGAAAAAGAAAATAATAAATATCAGCAAGAAAATCAGTGAAATAAAAAATAGAAAAACAATAGAGAGAATCAATGAAAACAAAGACTTATTCTGTGAGAAGATAAAAAAAAATTTGATGAACATCTGTCTAGACTGATCAGAATACAAAGAAAGAGTACACAAATTATTCTTATAGGGAATGAGAGTGTGATAACACTACAGATTCCTGATATTTAAAATATGATATGGTACCATTATGAATAAATTTATGCTAAAAATATCAACAACTTAAATGAAATGGACAAATTCCTAAAAAGACAGACTACTAAATATCATACAAAATACAAACACACACATAACCTATTTGGGCTTTATGAGTTAAAAAAATTGAACATGTTAAAAGCTTTTACACAATGAAAATTCCAGGCCCAGTTAGAATCACTAATAAATTTGCACAAACAAATAAGGAAGAATTAATATTGATTTTTAGACACTCTTATAGGAAATGGAAAAGGTAAACATGCCTCTAAATGCATTCTAAAAATTTTTAGCAAATCATCTCCATCATTAAATGAAGAAGATAATGTATCATGACTAAGTGACTTTTATATCTTAAATGTAAAGTTGGTTTAACATTTACAAATCATTGTCAATCACCATACCAAGAATTAAAAACAAAGTGATCATTTTTATGTATGTAGAAAAAGCATTTAACAATATCTAACATCCATCCCTGTTGAAAACTCTCAGAAAACTAGGTATATAAAATATTTCCTCAACCAAATTAAAGATTTCTCCTAACCTCTTACAGCTGATATCATATTTAATGATGAAAGAGTAAATGCTTAAGCACGAAGATCAGAAACAAAACAAGATGCCCACTCTTGCAACTTCTATTCAACATTGTACTAAAGGTTCTGATTAATGCAAAAAAAAATCCAATTTGGAAAACAAGAAGTAAAATGATCTTTTATCCCATAAGCATGTGTGGGGGAAATTTAATATTTACAATAAAGATAATAGAGATAATAAGAGAGTTCGTTGAAGTTGCTGAATACAATATGAATATACAAACATCGAATGTATTTCTATATACCTTAACAACAAGTAATCCCACATTGAATTTTAAAAATACAACTTACACTTGCATAAAAAAATATAAAATGCTGAGGATAAATCTGACCAAAAAATGTGAAAGTCTTGTGCACTGAAAACTGAGGAAACAGGACAACTTTGGATAAGAAAGACAATGATGAAGGACTAACATGACCTGATTTCAAATTTTATTAAAAAGCTACAGGAGAATATTTTCTCATTGTCTTTTGTGCATTCTGCCCAGATGACAGAATGGTAGTCCTCCTGGAGTGTGTACATATTAAAAAGCATCAGTTATCCTTTCTTTTTAATGCCTTTGGGTGCTTCTTTACTGTGAAAATTTATTAAACCAATGAGGATTGCTCACTTCTGGAGAAGCTAAATTGTTAATGATAGTCATATTTCCTTCTACTCAGGATGCTTAAAAATATTGCTTTTCTGTCTAATAATACAGTCACATCAATAGTCATTCCTCATTCTCAGACTACTCTGTTCTTTATTTTTATCTATGGACCTGTCTCCCTTGGCAACTCTTTCAGATATTGTCCTTCCTTAATTAAGTTAGAAAGAGAAGAGTAAATAAAAAAAAATAGAGAGAAACAGATATCCAGGGTCTATTTTTTTTTCACACAGATCATCTTTGGTCCCCCACAGGGAACTGCTCAAAGTACCAAGGTATTCATCCACTCATCTCCATTGTGTATCTATCCCTTGTCTCATCACATACAACAAAAGGGTGATACTAGGAAGAATTAGGCATGATAGATGTGCCCCCAAATTTCTCTAGTATGGCTCATCAGTAATGTAGAAGCTGCCTAACGGTTGATTGCACAAATTGGTGGTAAAAAGTCTCAAGATAAAGAAGGGGGCCTATCCCTTCCACCTCTTTGGAAACTATTTATAAATGTAGTCAAGTCAAATTTATTCAGATGTTGTTCAAATGAGGCTGTTTTCACGTGCAAAGACTGACAGCGTTTTCAGCAAGATTCTTCTAAAATAGTTTAATCCATGATATAAGTACTCCTTAAGGAAATATTGGCACACACATTTAAGTTCTGGTTGTAGAGGATGTTATAATTTCTGCTAAATTCATTAACTGTCATTGCCTACATCATTTGAAAAGTCAAATAGAAAATTTCAAAATAACTTGTTTGAATTTTATATATAGGATTTACATGGGCAGATGTTTTGTCGTTAGCCTTTATTAATATAATCTTCAGGAAAAGAAGAGCTGGGGAATTTCCCATAGAAAGTAACAATGAATGGGCTGGAATACTTCTGTGAAAGATCAGATCAGTTCTCCCCAAGCTAGTGTGAAGAGACATGCTTAAATTAGTATGTATGCCTAGGCTGAACTCTTGAGCCCTAGGGTAACGAGGCAGAGACCAAGGCTTCTAAGAGCACCCACAGGACACACTGGGCATGAACAGCCTTGTGTGTTAACCTCAGTGTGCCACATAAATTTTGTTCCTTCCTCTGTGGATAAAGGCATGAAGAGATTGTTCAGCACTGACACTGTGATTTTGCATTATATTTTTGAAAAATATCAAGTAGAGTGTGTCCACAGAATTCTTATTACAAATTGACTTGGAAAATATCAAGATAATGCTTGATGATTGGATTCATATCATGGATCTTCAGGTGAAAACATCAACTGAATTTCACTGGAAAAACCCTATCCTGGTTTGCTCATCAATATTGGTCTGTCAAGTGCAAAGATCTCCCATCTTGGATCAGTATCTCCAAATCTTAGAAAATGTCAGCTGTACCAATTAAAAAATCTCCATATTATTAATTTCTTTTTAAATCCTTTTAATCATGACCAGCAACCCATTTCTCAATTGAATTTCAAACTGGTGGAAATGTGTGATGCCACTGGTAGCAGCTGACACACTTTCTACTTTTACCTCTTTCTGCTCACAGAAAAAACTCAATATATAAATATATATATAATTGTTGAGTTATATATAACTCTCAAGTATATTTAATGTTAACTGATACTACTCAACAGTTAAGAAGGAACAAAAATAAATGAACAGTATTTCCATTGTTTATTGAACTTCATTTACCCATTCTTTTGCAGTTTGCTCTCTAATATTTTGGCATGCAACTTTTTGTCTTTTTAAGCAGATGACAGCTTGTACTAGACTGATGGAACCTGTGGGAAGGAGGCCAGAGTACAAAAAACTTGGAGAAGTTTTGAAACAAAGCCTATTACTTCAGGGCAGGGCAGAAGTGTCCCTGATTCACAGATGATACTAATGATATCAAGCATTCTTTTAACTTTCTAAAATTCCCATGATTATGGATTTATCTGTGATGAATTCAATTCCATGTTACTCATATATCAAGCTGGTAACACCAGATGACATCTTTTTTGGAACAACTCTTTATATAGGATATTCTTCCCAAAGACATATGTTTCCTTAAACCTAAAGTTATGTTCCATAAAAAAAAAGATTGCATATTTTATTTGTCTGATTTGACAAGGAGCCAGCCTATCATCTCATTGTGGATCTCTTGACCAGTTCTGGAAAGAGCAGTGTGCATACTGAGGTGCCTGTATCTTCATGTCAATCTTTTTGATAGAAGCCTGAAGGAATGACCATGGTGATCATCTTGGGCTTACCTTCTCAGAAATGTCCTACATGCAGAAGCAACGTATGAACAGCTAAAGCAATGTAAGAAACAATTGAAATCAAAGCAGCCTGGAGTAAAGGATTACTTGCTTTAAGTCATACAGTAGAGCACTGAACAGAGGATAATATCAGTGTGTTAGTTTGCAAGCTGCCAGAATGTGATATATCAGAACTGGAATGGCTTTTAAAAAAGAGAACTTAATAAGTTCCAAGTTTACAGTTTAACCTATGAAATTGTCCAAATTAAGGCATCTGTTGAAAGATACCTTAATTCAAGGAAGGCCAATGGGTCAGGAAAACCTAGTTATGTGGCTGACATCTGCTGGTCCCTTGCTCCTGAGCTTTGTTGCTTTCAGCCTCTTTTCTTGTGGAGGTCTCTTACTTGGCTTCTCAGGGCTGGCTTTCATCTCCAGACTTCCCTTAGCTTTCTCTATGTTTTGGCTTGCTTAGGATCTCATGGAGATGTCTTCTGGGCTCCAAGCATCTCCAAACATCAGTGTCTCTATTCTCTGAAGTAATTGTTCTCCAACCATCTACATCTGCTCCCTCTGTCAGCATTGAGGCTCTGTCATTTCTGACTCTCTCCCAAATGTTTCCTCTTTTAAAAGATCCCAGTAAACTTATCAAAACCCACCTGGAATAGGATGGAGTCACATCTCCATCTAATGAAAGGATCACACCCACAAGTGGGTGTGTCATAGCTCCATAAAAATCTAATTGAAAGTTCCCAATTTACTGTATTGAATCAGAGTTAAAAGAAGTGGCTGCTCCCACAAGATTGGATCAGAATTAAAAGATGGCTTTTCTAGGGTACATAATACTTTCAAACTGGCACAATCTATTTCATAGGGAGTGGAGGGAACAACCAAATTTCTATAAATGCAAGGCCGCAAATGAGCACAAACCCAGGAAAAGATGAAAGTTTACAAAAAAGCAGTGAGAAACCTCAACATTGCAATTCCACAGTCTAATTTTCTTAATAAGAGGGCTAGATTCTATTGGAGGAGACCAACAGCCAAAGCCAGAGAAATGAGTAAAGTCTGCAAAAGGTAGTCTTTGAATTGGTTTATTTTATTAGCTCCTGATACTAAAGGGAATGTCCATCATATTACTAGCTGGATACAAACTTAAAGAACAGACAGCTCAGGTGCTAAATCCCAGTTGGATTTAAAACACTTTATTATTTTAAAATGAATAGTGTGCAAAAAAGGATTACAAGACAGAGAAACTGAAAATGATAGCCTATCCAAAGGAACAAGATAATAATCCATAAACCATCAACAAACAGTACTGGAATTTGTATATACTGGAAAAAAAGTCTTTTAAAAAATGATCAACATATGCTTAAAGAGATAAAGGAAAACACAAAGTACTAAAAGACATCAGCAAAACAATGAATAACTAATAAGAGAATATCAATAAAGAGATAGAAATTTTTAAATGGAAACAAACAGAAATACTGGAGTTGAAGCCTTAAAGAATTGAAATGAAAAATTCCCTAGAGGGATTCAATAGCAGACTGGAGCTGGCAGAAGAATCATTGAACTCAAAGACAAGACAATTGGCATGTTTAGGCTGAAAAGCAAAGACAGAATTTTAGTAAAGCAAACAGAGCCTAGAAAGCATATTGAACAGCATCAAGCAAACTAACTTATGCATTATAGGAGTTCCAGAATGAGTAAAAAATGATAAAAGGGTAGAAGCAATGTTAAAAGATATTTAAAAAATTATAAGAGAAATGAAAAAAAATCTTAAGGCAAATGAAAATGAAAATAAAATGTACCAGAATGTATGGGATACAGCAGAGTCAGCACTGAAAGATTAATTAACAGCTCCAAATTCTTACATTATGAATGAGGAAAGATCTCAAGTCAGAGACTCAACCTCATAACTGCAGTTTTTAGGAAAAGAAGAGTAAAGTAAATAGAAAGTGAGCAGAAGAAAGGAAATAATAAAGATTAGAGCAGAGATAAATGAAATATAGAATAAAAATAGAATAGAGAGAATCAATGAAACTATATATTGTTTAATTGAAAAATCAGAAATTAAAAGGGAGCATGACTACCTACCCCACTAAAATAGAAAGGATTATAATATGATAACATGACAACAATGTCACTAATTTAGATGAATTAGATTAAATGGACAAATTTCTGAAACTCACAAACTGCCAAATTGAATTAAGAAGAAAGAGAGGTTCTCAACAAATCAGTAACAAGTAAAGAGATTGAATCAAAACCTTTTAACAAAGGAAAGCCCAGGATCAGGTGATTTTATGGGTGAATTTTACTAAACAGTCCCTGAAAAATCAACACTAATCTTGCTCAAACTCTTCCAAGAAGTTCAGAAAGGAAATATATCCTAATTCGTTCTATGAAGCCAACATAAGTTTACTACCAAGGCCAGATAGGAATACCTCAAAGAAAAAAATATATAGAACAATATTCTTTCTGAATATAGATTCAAAAATCCTCAAGGAAATGCTAGAAAAGTAAATCTAATAGCACATTAACAGGATCACACAGCATGATCAAATGTGATTTATCCAAGTATGCAGAGGGTTGTTCAAAATAGGAAAACAAATTAATTTAATGAACCACATTAATGAAATAAACACATAACCACTTCAATTAAAGCTGAAAAGGCATGTAACAAAACATAGCACCCTTCTTGATTTAAAGAGAACACACTTAGGAAACTATACTAAAAGGAAAATTCCTCATCATGATAAAGGGCACATAAGAAAAACCCATAGATAAAATCATGCTCCATGTTTACACACCAAAATCTTTTCCCCTCAGATCTGAAAAAAGGCAGGATTGTCCACTGTCAACTCTGTTATTCAACATTGTGCTGGAAGTTTTTGCTAGAACAAATTGGTGAGAAAAAGAAGTAAAGGCATTCAAATTTGAAAGGAAAAAGTAAAACTTTCCTTTTCTAAAGATGACATGATCTTATATACAGAAAATCCTGAAAAATCCACAAGAAAGCTATTTTTAGATAATAAAAGATATGAAGAAACTGGTAGGATAAAAAATTCCTCATACAAATATCAGTAGTTTTTATACACTAGTAATGAATAGTCTGTGGAGAAAATAAAGAAAAAATCCATTTATACTTGCAAGTAAAGGAATAAAATATCTAGGAATAAACTTAACCAAGGATGCAAAGTATTTACAAACAGAAAATTACAAAACATTGCTATAAACAACAAAGATAATTTAAATAAATGAAAGGCATTCCATATTCATTGATTGGAATATTAAATATTAAGATATCAATTCCATCCAAAGTGATTTATTGATTTAACACAATACCATTAAAAATTTTAACACCCTTATTTGCAGAAATGGAAAAGCCAATAACAAACTTATATGGAAGTGTAAAGGACTTTGGATAAACTAAAACAATATTTAAAATGAGGAATGGAGTTGGAGGATTCAAACTTCCTGATTTTAAAACTATTGCAAAATTACAGTCATAAGAACAGCATAGTCTGGCACAAGAACAGACATTTGGGACAATGGATTTAATTGAGAGTTCAGAAATAAACCCTCACATCTATGACCAACTGAAATTTGACAAGGGTGCAGTGCTGGTTTGAAGCTATAATATACCCCAAAAAAGCCACGTCCTTTAAGAACCAAAACTTTCCAATTCATAAAAGAGAAACATAAGGCCCTGTATTTGGCAATGATTTCTTATACTACCTTGAAAGCATGAGCAATAAAAGAAAAATTAGATAAATGGACTTCAGCAAAGTTAAAATCTTTTGTGTAACCAAGGACTTCACCATAAAAGTAAAAAGACAACTTACAGAATTAGAGAAATTATTTAGAAATCACATCTCCAATAAGGATTTAATATTCAATAGATATTCAATAAAATATTCAACAAATATTCAATAAAAGAAATCCTATAACTCAACAACAAAATTACAAACAACCCAATTTAAAAATAAGCAAAAGAATTTAATTGACATCTCTCCAGAGAAGATATACAAATGGCTAAAAAAAAAAAAAACATGAAAAGATGCTCAACATCCTTAGCCGTTTGAGGAAAGCAAATCAATACCACAGAGATATACACCATTTGAACCCCCTAAAATGACTACTCTTAAAAAATAAAAAGGAAAATAATATTGTACAAGATGTAAAGAAATAGGAACACTCCTTCATTGTTGATGAGAATGTAAACTGGTGTAGCCTAAGTGACACTTCCTCAGGAAGTCAACTGTGTAATCACCATATGATCTATAAATCCCACTTCTAGGTATACATCCAAAAGAATAGAAAGCAGGGACTCAGATATTTTCATATGATGTTAATGACAGCTTAATTCACAATTTCCAATATTGAGAAGCATACTAAGTGTTCATCAACTGATGAATGGATAAATGTGGTAGTTAGGTTTAGGTGTCAACTTGGCTAGGTGAAGGTGCCTAGTTCTTTTGCTGTGGACATGAACCAATGGCATATGAAGCTCATCTGTCACTGATTGCATCTGCAGTCGGCTAGGGGGAGTGCCTGCTGCAATGAATGATGTTTGATTTAATTGGCTGGATGCTTAAATGAGATAGCTCAGTGCAGCACAGCCCAAGCAGCTCAGTATACCTCATGTCAGCACTCACAGCTTACCCAGGCCTTTGGAGATGTAGAAAGGAATCACCCCAGGGAAAGCTATTGGAACCCAGAAGCCTGGAGACATTGCCAGCAGAGATCGCCCTGTGCCTTGCCAGATAAGAGAGAACCTCAGATGAAAGTTAGCTACCTTTCCTATGAAGAACTGTATGTTTTAAATTAAATAAATCCCCTTTTATTAAAAGCCATTCGATCTCTGGTGTATTGCATTCTGGCAGTTTTGGCAGACTACAACAATAAATAAAATATTCTTTATGTAGACAATGGAACATCAATCACTTGTATGAAGGAATGAAGTTCTGATACATGCAACAACATGGCTGAACCATGAAAACATCATGTTGAGCGAAATAAACCATACAAAAAGAAACACAATTATTGTATTATCTTATTGATATGAAATAATTTAAATAAGCACACTCACAGAGAAGGATGTAGAACACAGGTTATCAGGGGCTGGGGTGGGAATAGGAAATGGGGAATTAATTCTTGGTTGGTAGAGTATTTCTGTTAGGGTAATGGAAAATTTTGTTCATGGATGGCAGTGATGGTAGCGCAACACTGTGAATTCAATTAATATATTTGAATGTGGTTAATAGGGGAACTTTAGGTTGTATATCTGTTACTAGAATACAAATTTTTAAGAAATCCACGGGACTGTGCAACACAAACAGTAAAATCTAATGTTATTATTCAGTTAATAGTATAGTTATAATAGTAAGAGTTCATCAATTATAGCAACGAGCCCACACTGAGGCAATAGCTAATAACGGGGAGTTAGGGAACTCTGAATTTTCTGCATGGTTTTTCTGTAAATTGCAAATTCTTTAATTAAAAAATATAAAAATTCATTAAAAATGGAATCATCATATTTAAAAATATAAACACTCTCCTTTCGTCTTCTTACTTTACCCAAATTACTGAAGAATTGGCTTTTGTTCTTTTCTCTCCTCACATCTTACCATTATTCATGATGAACTCAGACTCCGTAGGGGTTAACTATTCAACCCCATGGACTCCCAGTCTATCTCATCTTCAGTTATCTTTCTTTCTTCTCCCATGAAACCATCCATGGACTTGGCCACCCTCTTAATATACCATCAGCAGATTTCAGCCACCACTGGAATTTTATTTCCAAAAGTTTGCTTATCAAACACAGTCCTTTAAAGTCTATCTTACTTTCCTAAGAAACCCACTACCACATCATTCAACTTCATTAAAATTTTCCATCCATTTGTCATACAATTTTTAAGCAATGATTTAAGTATCTTCTAATATCATTTTATGCTTCATATAACCTAGATTCCATATACAGTGTTACAGTCACTCTTTTAAATATCCTTGACTGCTATACAATATTGGCATTACTATTATTATTACAGTCACTATCATTGGTTACTTCTCAAGAACATTTCCACCTCACCAGTGAAAGCTACTACCAGCACTCCCCATTCTGCTGCAACAGCCTTTTAAAGTGTCTCCTCACTTCTACTGTAGGTCTCCAATACCAACACAGCAAACAGGCTGACTTTTAAAAATATAACTTGCATCATTTATCTTAAATGAAAAAAACCTCTCAATATTTCCCTATGCTACTTGAAATAAAATTCTCCTTCAAGAAACCTATTCACCAATTAAGCAGGACTTCTCTAAGTTTTTCAGTTGAACCAAGGGGTATCCCACTTTTCTGGACTGCTATTCTCTCCATTGTTTCTATGGTTATTTCCTTAATTTTTAAATATCAAATTCAAAATTACCTTCATAGAGAAAACTTCTTCAATTAACTTCATAAATAGCCATGCCCACATTATTCTATACTTCAGTTCTTTGCTCTTTTATTTCATAACATACATAACAATCAGTACCCCATAACTTCAAGGAGACAGGAATATGTATATGTTTCTCATCATTATAGCCCCGTGTCAAATATGGTACATGGGACACCCAGAAAATATTTGTGAAAGAACATAAAAGCAATTTTAGACATGATTCAGAAATTCTAAAATTTTTAGGCTCAAGCTATGATCATTTAGCACTTAAGATCAAATCTTTCCTTGCCCATTGGGCAAGGGATGGCAATTAAAATACTCATATAAACTAATAAATTTTCAGTGTTTACTATGTGACATTATGAAATATCCATCATGAGCAATAAATTTAATGCTTTCTACTCTATTTAGACCAACAGGCTGCAAATGGTAGAGTATTATTTACTTTAAGGTTTTTCAATTGCACAATTTTCCCTTAAGCAAGTTTTCCCTTTATTTGTATATCATAAATCTGATTCTGAGTTCTCTATGACCTTGCTACCAAATAACTTTGTCAAAAGGAAAGTAATAAGTATGTTTATTTTTTATTATAACATTGGATGCCAGGGGTATTATCTGATTAGCTAATTATTTCATCAAGCATAACAATCAAGTCAAGTTGCAATAAGTAAATCTATAGAATTTTTAAAGATCTTTTGCCAATTTAAATGGGAACAATAAGTTATTTTTAAAAAAATTCTAAACTTTTTATTGTATCAACAAATATACAACTCAAATTTTCCCATTTTAATCATACTCAAATATACGTTCAAGTTCAGTGGTATTAATTATATTCAAAATAATGTGTTATTAAACACTGATATCCATTACCCCTAATTTTTCATCACTTAAAACAGACATAACAAAAATCATCCAATACTTGTCTTTTTGTGTCTGTCATTAAAATAAGCCCAGAACTAGACAAATGATAGTCTCTCATGCTACATGTCTGTTAAACCTAAAATGGTAAGTAACTTATTAAATGAAGATCATTATCATAATGATATGTTACTGACAATTTGTGAAGTCAGTGTGGTGTGAATTACTACACAGTGCATCATGGAAACACAGACTCAGGTACCACAAAGACTCTGAGCAAACAGCTGCTTTGTTATAAAGAACAAAAGATCCAAAAGAGCAGAAGAAATGCAATTGTGGACAGTCCCCCGGGAAAGCCAACTGTTTGGGTCAGAGTCAATGTATGGCCTACATGCCCCACTTCATGTCAGAGAGCAAGGATGCTTGTATGCCTCCTATAAACACATCTCAGAGAGAGAGGGCCCTACCACTGAGCAAAACACATATATCAAGCAAGTTTGTGAAAAGTTACTGTCCTAATAAGCACCTGGGATTCCTTTTCCTGGTACTGGGCCCAAGGTACAGGCAGGTCATCCCATTAGACCTAACGTACCTCTTAATGTATCACATTAGACCTAATGGGCCAGGCTGTAGAATGGAAACATATTGAAATATTTGCACACAATCAAGCAAAAGAGGAACAAAGAAGGAGGTAGTCAAGGAATGGAAGGAATGGAAGCTAGGTGTGCTTGTGTGTTTGTGACTTTCCAGTAGTTCATTCCTCAACCTCTATAACAGTCTTACTCTACTCCTCAGCATTAGCTTCCACAAAATAAACCCACCTCCCACATCAAACATGAAGGTGGAGCTTGGCTGGGCCTCTGGGCCCATGGGTCTCAACAACGTTGATGGTAAAGAAGTGAGAACACCTGTGGCTGCTGTACTTCTGTGTATGCTGTGCTGGTTTGGATCTGTATTGTACCCCAGAAAAGCCATCTTCTTTTAATCTATTCTTATGGGGACACACTTGGTGTGGTTGGGAATTTTTGATTACACTGTTTCCATGGAGCTGTGATTTACGCAAGACAAGGTGGGTCCTTATACATTTATTGGAGTCATTTTTGAAAAGAAAAAGACAGAAAACATGCAGAGATAGATACAGAGAGCAGAAAGTCAAAACCAAGTGAAGGATGCAGACAGGGAGAAATGTCCCAAAGATGCTAAGAGAAGACCAACAGGACAAAGAGAGCTCAGAGAAGTGTCCCTGGAAAAGCAAGCAAGGACACGTGGAAACTTAAAGCAATGGAACCCAGGAGCAAAGGACCAGCAGGCACCTTCCCATGTGACAGAGGAATCCTGTATGCCAGTGGCCTTTCTTCATCAAAGGTATTGTCTTCTTGATGCCTTAATTGGGACATTTCCAAAGCCTTAGAATTGTAACTTGTAGCTTAATAAAGCTCCGTTGTTAAAAGCCAACCCATTTCTGGTATATTGAGTTTTGGCAGCTTTAGCAAACTGAAACACATACCATGACTCCAAGCTCAGGATCAGGTTCCCTTACCCACAGGTAGATAGCTGAAGAGGCCCCACATCACTTCTCTTTGTTCAATGGCAGCCAGAGGTTTTGCCCTTGGATTTCAGTTACCTTCTCTACTATCTTCTCTGAAACCACATATTGCAGGAAGTGCCAGCTATAGGACATATGCCTCCTTATTGGACTAGAAGAAAGTCTAAGGCAATACAATTATCAAACTAGAGAGTTGAATGCTGCTTTTTTTGCTGAGCCTGAAGGGCTTGTGCTGTGAACTTAGCAATGTCAGTCAGGGTGGCTGAAAGATTGCACATCACATAGTCATTGGTGCTCAATCCCAGCCAGGGCAATAATGATTTTTTGAAAGAATCAAATCTGGAATCATAGCTCCCACTTGCCCCCACCCTGAGATAAATCATGTCTATTGGGATAACAAATTGAGGTGAGAGTCCAACGAGTTTATGAATTATGAAACCTGAGAGTGTATTGTCCCATCATTGCCAGTGATCTACATAAGAAGTATTCCAAACCATGGAGGATTTGGTTCTTCCACTGAAGAATGTAAATCCTGAAAGAGCACAGCCCACCCTGTAGAGTCACTGGTCATCTTGGGGATTGCCAGTTTCATTATATTGGGAGTTGCTGAATCCCAACAGATTGTCCAGGAGTGTGGGGAAGAAGGATGCATAGCCATTGGCTTTGCCATTAGCCTTGTAATGGGGACTTACTGGTATTAGTGCAAAAATAAGGCAGGGGAAATCAGCAACTGAAATGTCTTTCTGCTCAGCAAAGAGAGTGGAGCGAATGAAGAGTTGGCACATCCAGAAGTTGGGTCAGGTTCTCTGTTGGACTGTTCAGCTTTGCAAAAGTATTTTCTTTCCAGGTTGCCACTGGATAAACCGGTAGAAAACAGGACAGGAGAGCATTAACTAGTTATGCAACCACCTCCCATGCCAGACAAATTTCTTGGCCTATTTGTAGGAACTTAGCATTTCCCTCTTAGGCCACCCACTTAAGGCTGTCTATCCCTTGCCTTGAGTTATAATTTCACTTCTTTCCCATTGATCTGAGTGCCTGACCCTTATTTTCCAGCCAACGTCCACCCCTTCCTAACATTGGGAGTAATTAGGATTCCTTGAAGGTGTCCAGGTGTAGACATTGCCCACTAACCTCCAGAACGCATGTGGCAGGTTCCACGGGCCTTTCCCACTAGATTGCCACTCTATGTTTCTTAAATACTTGTAGGCCTGCTTCTGTTTTCCCACTCCTGCTTTTTTGGAAACTTTGTTCCATATAAGTAATAAAGAAGACAATTGTTAAAAGTTTCCATTGTACCCTGAGCCTGTGTTCCCATGATACGCCATGCAGCAATGCACTCCAGGACCAAGTACATGCCATCTGAGATAACTTTACAGCCACCATCAGGTGGTCATCTTGCTTTTTATCCTGTTATCCCCTCTGCACAATTCCCAGGATGGTCAGAGTTTAGGGCCACTCGGCAGATTTTTTACATGCTTAGTTCATTTGAAGTTTAAGGTTTAGGCTACAGCACATGTCAGGCATGAGCCAATTCAGATTAGAATTAGCTTGGTCAATTCTGGGCTGACTCATGTTACTCCATTAATAAACACTGAGGGGCTAAGCACGGGAATATCAGACTTCAGGGTTGCAAAACAAGATAAGGGGATGCATAGCGTGCCAGTCGAGTTATCTTGTTACTATCCTGCTACAGAGCATCATCATCAAAGAAAAAAGTAATCTGGGTTACAATGCAGTGAGTTGTAAAAGTTACAATAATTGCTTCTGGGGACATTACAATGTCTCAGATAGTTAGGAAGCATTTAGATAATGATTCAGCAACTATAATCATATTTGTTAGCTCTTGATTACAGTCTTTGTAGTACCTACTCAACTCTGCCACTGCAGTAGCTGTAGATGATAAATAAATGAATGAGTATGTGGGAAAGAAGAAATACTAAAGTTAGGAGATATATATTAATTTATTTAAAAATATTAGTAAATTTCTGGTTTTGTTTTCAGCCTTTAACTTGTGTTAGAGAGACTGACACAACACTACCAACTACAACTAAAATAAAGACAGCTACGAAAATGTGTCATAAGAATTGGATCTTTGAATGTAATATAGAAATACAGCAACTAATAGGGCAGCATGAAAATAGGAACACTGGAAGTGACAAAACTGTTCACATCAATGTCAACACTACTAGAAACTGGGAGAACTAATGCAAAAATGCCCATTCAGTAGAAACAAGAAAGAACATTCTAGACAAAGAATTCAAGGTAGACACCAATATTTTCATGCAACTTCCATTGTCATGAGTTCTGTTGAGATTTGAGCAATCAATGTAACTCCTTTCCCCACCTAAATTGTGATGCTGTTGGGAAATAGAGGCAGGAATCAAGGTGAAGATAAAAGTATCCAAATTTCCAACATCCATTTCTTTCCTCTAAATTTACCAATGAGGATAGTCCCTCTAATCCACTGTGAGAAGAGAGCTAAATGAGGCATGGAAAGAAGGAAGAGTCAAGCTTGAGGAGTGGGACATACTTGGTCTTTCATTAACATCCCCTCTAGTTTTCTTCTCTTAGCCTATTTGTCTTTACTGTAACAGTCTACAAGGACTGGGTGCCCCTTACAGGGAGAGACAATGTTTCCTAAACAATTCTTTCACTTTCCTTTGGCAACTCGTTAACATCTCTAAGGATTTTTTTTTTTTAATTTGTATATTCCCTCATGTGAATCTTTTACTCCCAGGAAGCAAAAATAATCCTTTTATTTAATGGATTCAAAAATGTACTCCGTTCAAAAGAACATTCATTCTCTTTTCTTTCTTACATAGGCTTGTTATCTAATATTAGCTTTAGATGTTTTGCAGTAAGAATAAATTACAACACACAGCCTGTGTTGAATAAAACATAAGAATAAAAGGCCTGTAACAAAACAAGTCCCAGATTTAAATATAAATTCCAAACTGTTAGGAATTTTCTGTGAAGACATCACAATCCAAAATGATTTTAAAGTTCTAAAGAGTTTAAAGGTAAGTTGTATCATTATCTTAAAAGTTTTGCTAAATTAAAATCTAAATTTTCTTCTCTCTACTCTTTCTTATCCAATCCAAATATTATGGGTAATAGCAATCTGTGATTATCATCTGTTCAAGGCTTCATTTCTCTGAAAGGGATGACTTAATCAGCAAACTAAACCCTGTCATCAAGAACAAAGTCCTAATTATCGACTAACCCCTAGAGTGCTTTTTTCTGGCACCTCTAGCAGATCCTTAGAACCAAAATTTCCAGGCCCCCCTCATCTTGTGCCTTTCTATTCTTTGGAGATTTAACAGATCTGCTCTTTCAGTGGGGGTTAAGTGGCTGGGAGAAAGGTGTAGGGAGGTTGGAGATGGGGAGACAGTCTGCTCTTCTAGGCTGACAAACAGTCTTGTAAAATCAGTTTCCTCTGGTGAGAAGGGCATGTTATAGTATTTGCCTGCACATCTGTGGATAAAAATCATGGTTTCATGATTTTAACAACTCCAGTCACTTTTCTCCAGATATCGCCCTAAGCTTGTCACTCTGTGCTTGACTGTACAGATGTTTCTAAACTTCTATTAACACTACTCTGTGTGTATCTCCTCTTGGGTTGCCAAAACTCTGTCTTAGGGACAGATCTAAATGTCTATCTACATCTATATGCATTTATCCATCTAAATTATTTCATTATAAGGCAATTATAAAATTAAAAATGAAAGAACAGAAATGTTGGCAAACATTTTTATATTATATTATTCTAACTTTAAAACATAGCAGAATAATTATCCTTAACATAATTCATAGGTTTTCTTGCAATGTTCCCCTCTTAGGTTCTGCTTTACTTTATAGCACAGCTTGCACCATTTATTTCTGGTTGTCTTCTAAATTAGATTTTAAAAATCTATAAGATCAGCATTGAATAAGGACCCATTTATTGATGTTTCAATACTTGTGTCAAAAATGAAAGTTTAATGAGAAGCAGAGAAACTCATGGTGACAATTATGAATCTCCTCCAGAGTGTCTATTTTTCCTGAAAATTATATGTGAGCTTGAAATTGGAGAATACATGCCAAAAAATATTAGCTTGTCTTTAGACATATATTTAAGCGCCAAGTTACCAACATATTTTTATACGTCTGTTTTCTAAAGCCAAGTTACAACATATGATAGAAAAAGTTAATATCATAACTTGTTATGAGATTTCTTAGAGATCTATTTTACTGTCTCTAATTTTGTGTTTACAAATAAATATACTACTATACTCTTAGTAATAAGTTTAAATATATGTTCCGTGTAGTTTTTCTGTAAACATTTATTAAACAATTTGTTATCCTTTATATCGATGTAGAATACAAGAAAAGGATATTTGGACACGATTCCATACTTCATTCTGTTATTTACTCCACTCCATAACCTCATATTTAATGATAATGCACTACAGCAATGATCACTTACTGAAACACAACTCTTATCTTCTGCTATTGATTATTAAGTAAAGAAGGCTTGATTTTGAGGTAGAAATTATGGCTGTTTAGCAATGAACAAAAGATTAAACTCAAGAATTTAAGATAATGGAAAGGAGATAATTCCAAACATATGTGAATAACCCCCATAAAATATTTGTTTGAAACCCAAACTGCAAACTGGTACACACAGCACCAATTGTCATGGCATTTTGGTGAGATGCACAAGCCGACTCCTGCTCACATCCATCGCCAATTCATAGATTCCCCACCAAGACCCTAGGGGCACCTCACCAGGATGTTTGTGTAAATGGAGGTCTGCGCACTGCACGAGTAGCTCCCCAGGAATGCTTAATCAATAGTGAGGAAGTACATCATTAAAAAATATATATTCCTTAAACTGAGAAGAGTTTTTAAAGATACAAACCAAAAAAATACTAAATCAATAAATTTTAGTGAGGAAATAAAAAAGTATATATTATATTAAATAACAAAAAGTTGTTGAAGATTAAGTTGTTTCTCAGACAATTTCAATTGTAACTTAACTGTGAAATAATTGAGTATTTGACTGATTTTTCTGGCTAAAAGAGTGAATTGAAAACACAACCAACCCAGTGGTGGGTTAATCTGCTATGACAGAACAATTTAAGATGCTCAGTTAGCAGAGAAAATCAGGTTAATTACCTGACTTTAATGTTTATTTAAATTGATTAGTCAATTTGATTAAACTTTTCAATGGACTGTAGCCCATGTTCACACATGTAAGGTACTCTTAGGACATTTTGTCAAGTGGAAGGAGCTGGGAATATAAGGATGTGGAGGAGCTCTTATTTTGTAAGCAATAAACCAAGACAGCATCAGCCTATGAGGAGATTAATTGTCCACCTTTTAGTGCTTTCTAACCTTGTTTACATTAGTAAGTATGGGTTAGTAAAGGAAGAATTTTAAGAACATTAAAACCCTCCCCTCCACCTTTTTAAAGAAACCAGTCATCTCTGTCTTTGTTCTTTATTAGTCCCTATATAGCTTTGGTTTCAACCCATCTGTTACAAAGGAGAGCTAAAAGACTTGAGTGCTATGAAATTTAAAACCAGATTTAATTAAGTCACCTCTCTTTATTCACGGGGGACTTGCAATATTGAAAATTTAACAACTGATAAGAACAGGAATAAAAGTATATTGCACAATTCTAATGGGATTTGTAGTTAAATGGGAGCTGCTCTTAAGTATGTATCTCTAATTCCAACTTCACTCTGGACTTCTTGACCTTTATCTTGTATACTTAATTTGCCAAGTGGCCATGATATCCCAAATCACAGGCCATTTTCATGTACTTTACTCCTTATTTTATTTCTGTCTTAACACCCAAATGGACTAACTGATCCTTCTTACTGTGCCTTTCAAACAGAATGACTTCCCTAATTACAACTTCTTTAATTAAAAAGTGAACATCAATATAAGAGCATTGGCAGTGGCTCCAGTTACTTTCTGAAAACAGGTGGGCTTAGGGCTGGCCATGGTGGCTCAGTGGTAGAATTCTCACCTGTCATGCCAGAGACCCAGGTTCAATTTCCAGTGCCTGCCTATGCAAAAAAAAAAAAAAAGGTGTACTTGAATGCTTGTCTGCTTGGCTCATTGTTTGTGTACATGGGTGAGAGTGGAGGACATGTAGCAAATGCAAGTTCAGGCAAGCAAATCAGGAGACAAACTTGTTTGGAGAAGAGGGAAAGGAATTGGGGAGGGAAAGAATTGGGACCAATTCACCTTGTTGCATATTCATGACTGAAACATATGTATAAAGACAAACTAATAATTTGGGCATGCATCTCCTAGGATGGTCTGCCTGGATCAAGCCAAAGTAAATGTTGCCAGATGCTGAAGATACTCTTGGCAATGCCCCCTCTCCTAATAGTCTCACCTGGATCCTTGACAATCCTTGCCCTGGTCTTTAAAACAACCTGAATTAACACAAGAATACTTGTGTAGTTAAACTAATATCAGATGGAATAGTACCTATTGCAGCCTCATTTCTATATAAAAGAGGAATATATAATAAATACAGATGTTTACAATTTACCAAGTTTATGAAGATTTTTTCATACTCATGGGAATTTAATATAGGTCAGAACATTAGATATAAGTAATAAGCAATCACAAGGTAATTTTAACACAACTCTTAGAAACAGAATAGGCAGATAAAGAATCAGTAAGTTTATAGAAGATTTGAAAACTAAATTAAGGAAATCTAGCTTAATTCACATATATAAAACACTGCTCTCCAAATTGAAGAGTAAACATATCTTTCAAATGAACATAGAATTTTTATCAAAATAGACTGGAATGGTGATCCATGAGTGAATTGCCATCCATAATCAAGGATAAAAATAATATAAAGTTGGTTTTACGATAAGAGTTTAATTAAGTTAGTTATACTTGGTAGAAAGATAAATAGAAAAATCACTTTGGATTTGGAAAAATTTTAAATACACTTATAAATGACCATTGATCAGCAAAAACTAAAAATAAAATTTAAAAACATACATGTAAATTTTAAGTGAATAAAACTCAAAATCTATATACCCAAATGTATGGGGTATGGTTAAAGCTATACTTGGTGGGACAATTATGACTCGTTCTGCATGTGATAACTTTTTAAACATTTTTTATTGTGACATATATATACAAAAAAGCAATACATTTCAAAGTACATTGTAACAAGTAGTTATAGAATAAATTTCAGAGATTGGTATTGGTTACAGTTCCACATTTCTTCTAGCTGTTTCAAGACACTGGAGACTAAAAAGAAATACCAGGGTGGGCCACGGTGGCTCAGCAGGCAAGAATGCTCACCTGCCATGCCAGAGGACCCGGGTTCGATTCCCGGTGCCTGCCCATGTTAAAAAAAAAAAGAAAAAAAAAGAAATACCAATATAATGATTCTGCATTCATATATATTTATTAAATCCTACCTTCTCTGTTATAACTCCTCCTTCTCCTTAGATCCTTCTCACAATCATTAGGGGTATTCACACTATGCTATTTCTATGTTTTTTGTGTTGGAAAGTGGTGTCTATATTATGGGATAAGGGGATAAAACTAGTTGATATTTTTGGAGAGGTTGGCCCCTCTCTATTTCACAACTTCTCCGGCCTAGGAACCCATCTGGAGGTTGTAGGTTTATGGAAAGTAGTCTTAGTGTGTGAAATTTTTTAGAATCTCAGATAAAGCCATAGTGTTCTTCAGGGTTGATAGGAATGGTTTTGGTTGGGGGTTGGCAAATTGTGGCAATTAGCAATATCTAAATGAAGCCTGTGTAATAGTAACCCTGAGAATAGACTCCTAACTCTATTTGGACTCTCTTAGCCCTGATACCTTATTTTATTACATTTTTCCCCTTTTGGTAAAGAAGGTATTGTTGATCCCATGGTACCAGGACCAGGCTCATCTCTGGGAGTCAAGTCCCACTTTGCCAGGGATACATTTGCTTCTGAATTTAATGTCCCATGTAGTGAGGAGGGTAAAAATTTTACTTGCAGAATTGGGCTAAGAGAGAGAGAGAGAGAGAGAGAGAGAGAGAGAGGCCATACCTGAGCAACAAAAGAGGTTTCCAGGAAGTAACTCTTAGGCATAACTATAGGTAGATTTAGCGTCTCCACTACAGAAATAGGCTTCACAAGAGCAAGCCTCAAGATCAAGAGCTTGGCCTATTAACTTGGGAGTCCCTAGTGTTTGAGACAGTATCAGAGGTTTTCCCAGTGATGAAGCTTAAAAGTGCTATATTTTTCTTCTCCCACCCCTCAAAGGACTTTGTCAATACTTTTAAGTTATCTGCTCAAAATACTCTGGGATGTATTAGGTATTAAATCAAGCTATACAGATTTCCAAGCCCTGATTCCCATTCTATACTCCATATGTTTGGGTTGTTTAAATGAGTTATCCAGACAGGCTGAGTTAGATTATGTGCTACCAAAAATTTAGGTTTTTGGACAACCTAGACCTCTCTTCCTTTGGTTTCATACACTAGGTGAAGTTCTGAAGCACTAACAATGTCATACTTACCCCAGCATTCTGAGTTACCTTAGTCCCAAACTGATGGGCTTCATTCTTATCTCTAATTGAAGACTGATCTCTTTTTCAGTTTATTGAACAATTGTTTCATGTAACAATGCTAGCTTTCAGAGTGCAAACTCCAACTCTGAGTATTAGGTGTCACAAAAGTAGCCAAAGTTCCAGGAAGATACCATGTTATATACATAAATAGCACAGCATCTCCAAATCTTGAAATAGTATTTACAACTCCATACTAAATGTGACGGATACAATCTATGCTCCAATTTTCTTTTAAGTATTTTCTAAAAGAGACCATACAATATATTTTTCTTTTTTTTTTGTGGCTTGTTTTTCACCACATGATGTCCCCAAGGTTTATTCACGCTGTTGCACACTCACGACTTCATTCCTTTCTGTAGTCACACAATATTCCATCATTTGTATATACCACACTTCTCCATTCTCCTTCTCAGTCAATGTATCCTGCAGCCACCTCCTTCCATTGGGCATCATGTATAATGTTCACAGTCAACAATCCTTGTTTTCCATTATCCTCACTTTATTGTAAAATCATCAACACTCT
>PVIY010040472.1:0-22336 GCA_004026745.1 Myrmecophaga tridactyla
TATTATTACTGTGGTAAGTGGAATAATGCCCTGCCCCATCCTAAGCCCCAAAAGCTATGACTCAGTTACCTTACATGGCAAAAGAAACCTTACAGATGTAATTAAGTTAAGGATCTAGAATTGGAGAGAGCATCTGCATTATCTAGGTGGGCAAAGTGTAATCACAAGGGTCCTTAAAGGAGAAAGAGGGAAGCAGGAGCGTCAAGGTCAGAGAAGGAAATGCTACAGTGCAGGCAGAGGTTGGAGTGAACTGATTGCTGACTTTGAAGATGGAAGGGGCCATGAGCCAAGGAATGCCAGCAGCCTCTAGAAGTTGGAAAAGTGATGAGCAGATTTTCCCTTGGAGCCCCCAGAAAGGAAAGCCCCTAGAAAGGAGCCCCCTGCCAACATTTTGATTTTAGCCCAGTGAGACTGATTTCAAACTTCTGACCTTCAGAATTATCATGTAACAAAATAGGCTGTTCTAAGTCACCAAGTTGGGGCAATTTATTATAGTAGGAATAGGAAACAAAGACAATTACTAATTATAAATTAATATATTTTTATTTATAATTAGTTTAATTTACTAATTAGATTAGTAATTTACTTTACTAATTATAAATTAATATATAACTTAAAAGAAAGATATTTGAGTTTTTTGGGTTTTTTTCCCATGGGCGGGCACCAGGAATTGAACCCTGGTCATCAGGCGAGAACTCTGCCTGCTGAGCCATCGTGGCCCACCCAAAAGAAAGATATTTAAAGTATTAGTATGGAGTATAGTTATCCACAGACCATTTTTAGAAATGTAGATTATTCTGCCCTTTCTGGGGAGTCATTTGGCAATATGGATCAGATCTTTAAACGTACATATCCTTCAACCTAACAATTTTATTTTTCTTTGACCATATTCTAACACACTGCATTTCCAGCTGCATGTTATGATAGGACTCTTTTTTTCACACCAAGTAAAGCAGAGGGGAAGTGAAGCTGTGATCGCTGGAGCAGTATCAGAGGCTGAATCCCTGAGGCTTGGCCTCCATCCCACCACTGAGGAAGCTTCTCAGGCATTTCCAGGGATCCCAGGGCTCCATGGAATACACTTTGAAAATCACTGTCCTGTGAGAATAATTGGGCAAACAAAAGGACTATACACAAGGACATTTATTATACTGTTTGCAATAGTGAAAAATTAGAAACCACATAAATGCCCCTCAAAAAAGTGACTTGCTATGGTTCACTCCTAAAATTTAATACTATGCACCCATTAAAAATGATGATATATATCCAAATTATTATGGAAATGGTTATAAATTTGTTGAGTGGGAAAATAGGCTGTAAAGCATCTTAACACATTATGATTATTTTCTTAACTATATATACAGACACACATAGAAAAGATGTTTAAAGGGACATAGGTCAAAGCATTAATAGTTGGTCATCTCTGGGTGGTGGGCTCAAGATGATTTTTTTACTTTATTTTTCTACACCTTTAAATATTTTATGTATTTTGAAAAAATATATATATTACTTTAATAATCAGGAAAAAAGATGGTTATACCTTGAATGATGAGTCAACATCAATGAATGAATGACTACAGTGTGTCTGTGTGTGTGTGTGTGTGTGTGTGTGTGTGTGTGTGTGTGTGATACAAGTAGGAAAAAATCCAATGAAATATGTGAGAGAACCCCTTACAGGAAACTAAGAAACACTATTGAAAGAAATTTGAAAAGACCTAAAAAAATGGAAATATATATATGTGCTTTGATTGGGAAACTCAATAGTTAAAAGATGTAAAATTTCCCCTAATTGATATATCGATTCAATGCATTCCCCAATGCACTGAATATTCTGGCATGTTTTTTTTTTTCTTGTGGAAATTAAAAAACTGATTCTAAAATTTACATAGAAATGCAAAAGGCCAAGAGTACCCACAGACAATATTAAAAAGAAGAATGTTGAAAGAAATTCTATCAGATGGAAAGACTTATTATAAAGGTACGTTAATTAAGACAGTATAATGTTAGTACAGGATTAGACAAGTAGACCAATGGCACAAGATAGAGAGTTCAGGAACAGACCCACACATTTATGAATTCTCAATTTATGACAGTAGTGGCATGGCTGAGCAGTGGGGAAATGTCAATTTTTTCAATAAATGCTGCTGGGTCAATGAGATATCTAAATGGGAAAAAAATGAAAATCTCTCCCCTACCTTACACCGTACACAAAAATCAATTTCAGGTTGATTGTAAATATAAACGCAAAAGGTCAAACAAAAAGTTTCTAGAATATACCATAGGAGAAAATCTTCATGAACATAAATTCAACAACTTTTAATTGGACTGTCCCAAAATCAGGAAATTCTTCTCAACAAAAGATACTCTTAAGAGTATGAAAAATTCATAATATATCTCAAAAAGCGTGAAAAAGCAAGAATAAGAGAAAATATTTGTAGCACATAAAAAGGACTCACATCCAGAATATATACAGAACCCCTATAAATCAGTAAGAAAAAAACGGGCAACCCAACAGAAAAGTGGGCAAGAGACCTGAACAACTATTTTACAAAAGAAAATCTCCAAATAGCTGGTGAGCACATGAAAAGATGCTTAATCTTATTACACCTGGGAAATGTAATGAAAAGTACAACATGATACTACTTCATGCCCACTAGAGTAACTAAAATTAAAAACACTGCCAATACCAAGTATTGATGGGGCTTTAGTATATAACCGTAGCTTTCACACACCGATGGAAGTATAAATTACAGGTCTAGTTTCTTTGGAAAACCATGTGTCAGTATCCACTTGAGTTGAACAAACATATCCCCGATAACCCAGCAATTCTACCCCTAACTATATACTCTAAGAAATGAATACATATGTACAAACAGAGAATGGCTCATGACAAATTAGTCTCTTTTTTTATATGCTCTATGGTGGGGGCCACATTCCACTCCTTTTTCCATGTGACAATCCCATTATTGCAGCACCATTTGTTGAATATATATATATATATTTGGGGGGGGGTGTAGGAAATGCATGAACCGGGAATCAAATCCGGGTCTTCCACGTGGCAGGTGAGGATTCTACCACTGAACTACCCTTGCACCCCCCAAATTATGCTTAATAGCGACAAATTGTAAACAACTCAAACGTCCATCAAGAGTAGAATCATGATTGTGCATTCAGACAATACACTGCAACATGCAACAACATGGATGAATCTCACGTATACAGAATACATATTGTACAACGCGAGTCATATAAAACATTTAAAAAGCAGAAACAACAACAACCTCATCTGTAGCCTCAGAAGTCAGGATACCGGTTACCAGTGGGGAGAAGAGAGGGGGTAATACCTAGGAGGGGCGTGAGGGGGCTGGGATGTTCTCCACCCGATTTCTGTTTGCACAGGTGGGGTCACCTGGTGCACAGGCGGTACACCATGCTGTACCGCTGATGACTTCTGCTCTTCTCTGAAACTATATACTTCAATAAAGAGTTGATTTAAAACATACATATTTGATTTTGGTCCTAAGTCCTTTATATTCCCTTAAGGAGCAAGCTTTTTGAAACGCAGATGCCAGGGAAAGACTCCTTTTTAGCTCTGTATCTCTTTTCTTTTCTGAAGCAAGGAGTGTGAAAGAGTCTCACTGGTTGAAGAGAGGAGCGGACAAAAGAAAACAGGACGTGAGTGATGTGGCGGCAGTGGGACACTGGTTCATTTTTTGAGGATATTATTCTGCTCATCAGTGTACGTTCACCCATAAGACCGATTGGATAGTAATAATTATGATATTGACGAAAAACCTAATCACGTTAATAGAGTCACTGCATCCTAAGTTCCTCTTTCACGCATTATATGCAATTGTGCATATTTAAAATTGGGGGTAAGTCAGGCTTGTGGTGCTTTTTGTAAAGACAACACTATACTGCTAAAAAATGAAAAAACAAAAACAGCAATCATTTACTTTCAAAGTCATTTAACCAAAAGTCTCCCAATTTGGGTATGTACCAAAGTTTCACAAATCACAGCTCTAAAAATCGCTTACTTGGACTCTTCCAGGACTGCAGATAAAATTCCCTGCCACTAGATGTCTCTGAGTCTTACAGCAGCCCAGGAATGAGGTTCTTGGCTATTTATACACACAGATCACCTACCTTCTCGACCCAGGGTTTCGTAAGCCTCTTATGTAATGCTGGACGTCAGCCACAGTTACTCATCAGTCGGGAGATGGGCGGGAACCCCCAGGACCGGATGCCTCCAACACGGGGCTGAAAATGCTGAGAAGGGTCTGACCCTGTGTGACCCGGCGGCACCCCACAACTCTTGTGGGTGCAGAGGGCAGCGGAGGGCAGGGAAAACCGAGCTTCCTGCGGCACGTGACCAGCCGGCGGCAGAGACCAGCTCGGCCCACGTTTCTTAGGGTGCGGGGCCGACAGAGGAGCCAGCGGGCCGAGGCGCCTCGCAGCCCTGCATCATTTCTCCCCTCGCCCGCAGGGCGCCCCTTACCACCTGCCCCCCCGCCCCCCTCCACCCGGGGAACCCATCCGCCAGCCAAAGCCTCGGAATCCTCCCCAGAGCCCGGCAGCCCAGCGCAGGCCATCGCGTCCTCCGGGGTTTTTACGCGCGTGCCCGTCCACGGACGAGCGCGGGACTGGCTGCCAGACGGCGCGGCCGTTCCTCCGCCTCCGCCGTGGCTGTCGGCCGAGACGACGCGTGGTCGCGCAGGGTGGCAGAGAGGTTGATGAAATTGTTCATCGCTGGGCTGTGAATCTTAAAAACAAGCCCAAATCCTCCAACAGAAATTGCCTGTAAATGTTCCGCCTGGCCCCAGAGTGCTTGTGTGCGGCCTCATTTACGCGGCTCCTTCAGTCCTGTCGAGCCCAGTGACGGAGCTAAGTGTGTGAACCCGGGAGTGGGAACGTCAGGGTTCGATGCCCAGGCCGACGTTAAACAGCTGGGTGACTTTGGGCAACTGTGTAATCCTTCTCTATTTCAGTTTGGTTTCCTTCAAAGGGAACAGTAATGGTACTTCGGAGGTTGGTTTGAAGATTGAGTGAGTTGATACTTGGAGTGCGCCCAGCAGGGCTGCAGGCGCACAGTGGGGGCTTAACAGGCGGGGTCTAAGGGTCAAAACCCTTCCGCGGGAACTCGGACAAGTTCCCTCAACTCTCTAGGCCTTCGTTAGCTCACCTGTGAAGTGGGGGTGGTCACAGTTCCTTCCTCACAGGGTCGGCAGGGGGGATAGATGACCCAGGAAGGAAGCCGCCGATACACATCAGCTACAATTCTCGTGACCCTTCAGACTCCGTCAGTGAAGCAGAAGAAATAATCAGCCTGTGGATAGTCACTAGGCTATAATGCAGAATCCCGGCTACCTCCTACTTCTTTAATCCCTTACTTTCCTTTTCTAAACTTCTAGTAGATGCATGAGACCACTTAACATTTAGTTAAATAAAAACTAATTTCTGGGAGTCAGCACAACGCCATGAATTTTCCCTTTGACTGCCAATTTCTAGTATCTGTCCACTAGCTAGGTAGATACAAAAATACTCGACAGAAATAGACCCAGGGAGAATATTTTCTTTTTGTTTTATTGAAGGCTGAGAGCAAGGGCGATTTAGGTTTTACCACCTAGACGAGGGGTTATGCAAGGAAGTCTGAGTTTAACTGACACCATCTTTGTTTTACTCCAGTGCTGTTTGGGGGGCACCTAAGAGATGAATGCCTCATCAGATGCCGACCCCACCCCCCCCACCCCCACCCTTTCATCCATATCTGGTCCAGGGACTCAGGTTAAGGTATTTGATGAGGTTTAAACACCAAGGAGGCCATTATTAGCTCTTGGCATATACAAATGCCTCACTCTTCCCTGGAAGTCCATTGTGGTGGGAAGAGGTAGTGGCACAAGGAGGGAGAAAAAACAGCAGGGACATCGTGGCCCTACATGAAAGCCAAGGCTGGAGAATCCATGGGGAGCCCGGGGAGGCTTTGAGAAGGGAACCTGTGTAAAATGGGGCTGCCCTGCACCCCAAAGCCTTTTCCCAAATGCTGACAACCTTGAAGGCCCGGCCTTAAGCTGCTCCTCTGCGATTCTGTGCACTTGGCTGGGGGATTGAATACAAGGGAGGCATAGACTTTGTAAGGTGGCAGGAGTAGAGCTCCCTGAGGGAGCTTAGAGTATCTTTATTCTTACCTCATCAGCTGGGCCCCTGGAATGCTGCTCTCAGCTGGCACAGGAAGCAGTTCTTGCACCTCCTGCCGGGCCCTGCCCCATTCCAGGACCTTCCACTCTGCAGGACTGTGAGAGTGGCCATGGGATAGTTTGGCCAGGGGAACAGGGTGTGTTTCTGCATCAGTCTCCAAAGCTAGAAATCCAGAGGCCCAACGGTTATGATGATTTGCTTCATTCCCCAAACCCGGGGTGGTGCTTGTCAGCAAGTCTGTGCCACAGGAAATGCTTTGTGCAGAGAATCAGGACAGACAGAGGGCTGGGGCCTGGGCAGGGCATCTGTCTCCTGGCTTCCAGGCGCCTTTTGCTAACGCTGACCAAGTCAGCACTTGGCAAGTGCAGGAAAGGACAGCTCCACGTTGCACCTGGGCCTGGATGGCAGCAAACATTTAGCAGTTACTTTTGTAGCAGCATTGCTCTGCTTTCCCAAGCCTCTGAGGAGAAGTTGGTGTTATATAAAGCAGCAGTTCTCAAGGCATTCTTAGCAGTAGTGGCAGCATCATCTAGGAACCTCTAAGAAATGTAAATGCTCCGGCCTCAGCCCTAGACCCACTGAATCAGAAGTCCTGGGGGTGGGGTCCAGAAACAGGGGTGGGGTGGGTATAATAAGTAAAGCAGGTGGTCCTGCTGCATGCTCAAGTTTGTGCCCCACTGACCTGACCTGACCTGACAGGCACCTCCCACTCTGCCTCTCCATGGCCACAGGGCTCCTGGCCGCAGGCGGGTGGGCAGGCAGGGGTCTGAGGATTTCCTGGGTTAGGCTGTGCTGTTTCAACACCCTCCACCCCCTCCTCCAGGATTTGGTCCTGGGGATTGTGCTGGAAACTTCTGCTCTGCTTCAGGCCAAAGGCTTCCCTAGTTAGTCCTATACTACCAGAGACCTCTATGGTGAGACCCAAGAATGCAGGTGGCTGTGTGCCCTGGGAAAGCGCTGGCTCCTGGATCCTAGAATTCCCACACTGGCTTGGGTTCTTGGGGGCAACCAGAGCTTCAGCAAACAAAGGCAAGGAGGACCAGAGGGCTAAAAGATGCTGGGAGGTGAGCAGACTTCCCTTACCCCTTCTAATGACCAACTGACTCCATGGTACAAGGGACAGGGAAGTGCAGGCCTTTCTGTGACTGCCTGGTGGCTGAGGTAGAAAATGATCACTGTTGAAGACCCCCAGGCAATAGCTGACACACAGAGACACCCTGTGCTTTCAACTCTAAGCCACAGGATCCATCCAGAGGGCAAAGCACATTTTATTAACTAATGTTTGTAATATAGAAAGAGGCACAGCACTCTGTATGGCTACACAGACTGGGAGCCCAGAGCCTGCAGAGAAGCAGGAAGAGGTCAGAGGTAGCACCCACACCTCCTCCTAGGAGCCCATCTGCTCTGCTGGCAGTGGCTACATTTGTGAGGATAAAGCAGAAAAATCAAGGGGGTGAAATTGCAAGCTCTTCAAGCTCTTCTTGACTTCCTATTTATAGGCGCATAGATTCCTTAGAACAAAATATTCATTGAATTGCTTCAACTGGGACAGACCAAAATAAAAACACAACCAATCAAATAAACAAACAACTCCCCACATAAAATTTCACAGCTCACCAGTCTTCACTTTTTAATATTCATGTGGCTAGGGGGCAATTCTGTCCTTGCACAGTAGTGTTGGAACAATAAAATCCTGGAGTCAGACTCCCTGGGTTTGAATCTTGGTTTTGTCACTTACCACCCATGTGACCTTAAGAAGGCTACTTAACCTCTCTGTTCCCAGTTTCTCCTTCTATAAAAGAGAGTTAATAATAATAGCCGTCTCACAGGGGCATTGTAAAAATTAAATGAGTTAATATATGGAAAGTGCTTAGAACAGCAGCAGGCATGTAGTGCTATTTTGAGTCTTTGTAAAAAAAAATTTTCAAAGGATGCTATGATGGCTTTGTAATGTGTCAGCTAAGGTGAATTATGTTTCCCAGAACTCCCTTCCCCGTATGTTAGCACAGGCCTCACATGGGATCCTTGTAAGTGATCTGGAGAATGGAGGTGAAGCCACAGCAAATTTATTGCTCATACATTGCCGCTTATCTGCTGGCTCACCATTTGGCATGAGGCAGCGGCTGGGCCTGCAACTGCTTCTCTGACTCCTGGCCCAAGATGTGCCTGGTGACCCAAGGCCCTGGTTTCTGCAAACACCCATGCAGCTAGGGTCAGGCAACAAAAACTGGCACAGGTTTTGCTCTGTCCTTGGCAGGGGGGTTCCAGCTCCTGCTTGGAGGATGGGATTTGTGCTAGTATTGCTTCTTTGGGGTTCCGGTTTGTGTTTCTGTTTGTTTTCTGCGTTAATTTTATGTTTATGTTAAGCTAAGTGAGGGTTCTCTGAAATTTTGCAATTTTAGTTGAAAACCTGATGCCAGTGAATGGAACCAGGACCGTTCTACGTTTCCTCCTTGCTCTTCCCCACCCTACTCTACTTCCCTTCCTGACTGCCTGCCCTGTGGAATTCAAGCTGACTAATAAGAGTTCCAGAAATAGCAAACAAGGAAAATAAGGGTAGGAAATTATTAAATGAATCATATAAAATAACTTTCTCAAGATGAAAATCATAAATCTTCAGAATGAAGGAGTCCTCCAAGTGGCTAGCACAGCACATTTTAAAAGACCCATATCCAAGCATATCGTGGTGAAATTTCAGAACAAGTACAGAAATGAAGGAAAAGAACAAAAGAGAAACAAAAAAAAATGGGACTTTCACCACACATCCCATCAGTAACCCAGACACTTGAAGGCAAAGGAGGAACACTTCTAAATTTGTGAGAGAAAAAAAGATTTTCAACCTGGAATTCTCTCCCCAATGGTTCTAGTTTGTAAGCTGCCAGAATGCAATGTACCAGAAATGGAATGGCTTTTTAAAAGGAGAATTTATTAAGTTGCAAATTTACAGTTCTAAGGCCATGAAAATGTCCAAATTAAGGCACTGAGGGAAAGGTACCTTAACTCCAAAGAAAGGGCCAGTGACGTTCAGGGTTTCTCTCTCAGCTGGGAGGGCACACGGTGACATCTGCCAGCTTTCTCTCCTGATTTCATAAGGCTTCCCCGGGGGCATTTTCCATCTGCTCCAAAGGTCTCTAGCTGCATGGGCTCTGTTAGTTCTGGTGGCTCTAAAGCTTTTCCAAAATGGTTTCCTCTTAAAGGGCTCCAGGAAGCAACCCCACCTTGAATGGTGGAGACACATCTCCATGGAAACCATCTAATCAAAAGTTACCACCCCCATTTGGGTGGGTCATTTCTCCATGGAAACAATCAGAAAGGTTCCACCCAACAATATTAAATGAAGATTAAAGGACATGGCTTTTCTGGGGTACATAATAGCTTCAAACCAGCACACTATCCAAACTATCTTCTAGACTAAGGACAAAGTAAAGACATTTCAGTCATGCATTGCCTTCGACATTTAGGTCTCAGCAAAAAAAAAAAGTTTTCTGAGAAAGGCACTTGAAAATGTTCTTTAGAAAAATGAAGAAGTGAAACAAGAACATAGCAGCTATGAGATTCCGGAGAAACTGTGATTTACGCTGGAGAGAGGTAGGAGAAGTCCCAGGAGGAGAGCTGGGCCATGGCCCAAGGAACAGCCAGTCCAGACAGAAGCAGGTATGGCGACACCAGGAACCTTCATCCAGGGAAAAGGGATTTCACAGAATCATACGATCCTTGGAAGGCCGGGACAGCATAACGATGAAGTAAAGGTAAACAATGCCTAAGAATGAAAGGAAAGAAGAAAGAAAGGAGAGAGGGTAGAAAGGAGGGAGAGAGGGAAGAAGTCATTAAGAAACTCCAAGAAAGAGAAAAATTCTTAATAATGCTGCAAAGAAAAATATTTACATACTAATTACTATACTAATATTTATTCAGTACTTACTGTATTCCAGGCCCACATATTAGCTCATTTCTTCCCCATGGCAATCCTTGACTATGTACTATTATTATTTCCCTTTTGCAGATAAAGAAACTGAGGTTCAGACAGGTTAAAGAACCTACCCAGAGACGCACAACTAAGGGACTGGTAGAGTTGGGATTTGACATATGTTTTCTCTCCTCTTCACCAATGTACCACACTGATGAAAAGTTATTTACACATTTATTTTCTTTTTATTTTAAGTTTCCTAGTTCATTCATTTATAAAAATATTTTCTCTCATAAACACTAAGATTTTTTATTTTATCATTTAAGCTTTTGAAAAATTATAAAATTTCAATTCTAACAATCTACAGACAATGTAGAGATGACTTAACTATGGTTAGGTTATAGAAGAGAATGTATAGCTTACTTGACAAAATAAAAGTAAAAGTGAAGATGGGAAAATTTTGAAGGAGAAAAAATAAAAGAAAGCCAAAGGAAAGGGCAGGGGTAGTGAGAATCTCAATTTACCAAGCTGGAAGTCAAGCCCCCATGTCTATAGCTGGTGCTCAAAGAAGTGAAGTATATAACTTAACTTTACAAAGATAGCCAACAAAGGATCTAAAAATAGTGAAAAAAATACATTGAAAGGGGGGCATGATGGGAAAAATGACCTAAATCCCTATCTATTACAGCATGAACTCAACAGATAACTTCTGAAATGAATAAACCCAGGACATTGGAATAAACATATCCCTTAGAAATATGGAAGTAATCACCTAAAGAAATGACTGTGGTGGTTTGACACTATACATCACCCCAGGAAAACATGTTCTTAAATTTAATTCTTGCCTGTTGGTATAAACTCACTGTAAGTAGGAACTTTTGATGAGTCTACTTCAGTTAAGAAGGTGTGACCCACCTCAATCAGGATGGGCCTTAATCCTGTTACTGGAGTCCTTTATAACAGAAGGAAATTCAGACACAGAGAGAAAGCCACAGATGCAAGAAGCTGAAATGGAACCTGGAAGAGAAGGAAAAGACCAGGAAATGCCGCCATGTGCCTTGCCATGTGGCAGAGGAACCAAAAATCACCCAGCAGCCAGCCCCCAATGTCACCGTCTCCTGGGAGAAATTTGCCTTGATGATGCCTTGATTTGGATATTTTCCAGCCTCAAAACCGTAAATGAATACATTTCCATTGCTTAAGTCCAACCCATTTCATGGTATTTGCTTGAGCAGCCAAGGAAATTAAAACCAACGACCAAAAGGATTTCAAAGAAGATCTTTGGGAGCTGAGAAGGGGAAGGGGATGCAGAGACTTCATTATAAACCTTTCTTTAGTACTTATTTTTTGAACATGTGTATTAATTTCTTTGAAAAGTTTAATCTTTAAAAGAAATAAATCAATTTGAAAAAATATTTGAAATGCAAAGAACAGAGTGTTAATATATGTATTATACAAAGAGGTCTTTCTAATTATGAAGAAGGAGAAAGAAGAGAAACGAAGGAAAGGGAAGAAGGAAAGGGAAAAAGGGAAGAGAAGAGAGAAAGGAAAAGAAGAGAAAATGAAATTAAATAGGCAACTCTGAGAAGGGCAGGCTGGATCACAGCACACGTCTGAAAGGATGACCAAACTCACCACAGATCAGGGAAATGCCAATTAAAGTAAACAAGAGTTCTAACTTTATATCTGCCAGATTGGAAAAACTAAAAAATAGCTGTGCTGGTTTGAAAGGATGTATGTACCCTAGAAAAGCCATGTTTTCATCCTAATCCCATTTTATAAAGGCAGCCATTTCTTCTAATCCCTATTCAGTACTATTTGTTTGAAACTGTGATTAGATCATCTCCCCAGAGATGTGACTCAATCAAGAGTGGTTGTTAAACTGGATTAGGTGGAGACCTGTCTCCACCCATTCAGGTGGGTCTTGATTAGTTTACTGGAGTCCTAGAAAAGAGAAAACCTTTCAGAAAAAGAGCAGATTCAGAGAGAGCAGAGAATGCTGCAGCACCACGAAGCAGAAAGTCTACCAGCCAGGGCTCTGGAGATGAAGAAGGAAAACGCCTCCTGCGGACCTTCAAGAACCAGGAAGCCAGGAGAGAAAGCAAGCAGATGATGCCGTGTTCGCCATGTGCCCTTCCAGCTGAGAGAGAAACTCTGACTGTGTTCACCATGTGCCTTCTCACTTGAGAGAGAAACCCTGAACTTCATCGGCCTTCTTGAACCCAGGTATCTTTCCCTGGGTGCCTTTGATTGGACATTTCTATAGACTTGTTTTGTTTTGTTTTTTACAATTTTTTATTAAAAAAAATTACAAGAAACGAACATCCTTAATATATGCTCATTCCGCTCTACATATATAATCAGCAATTCACAATATCATCACATAGTTGCATATTCATCATCATGATCATTTCTTAGAACATTTACATCAATTCACAAAAAGAAATAAAACAAAAACAGAAAAAGAAAAAAAGAATTTTACATACCATACCCCTTACATTGATCACTAGCATTTCAAACTGAATTTATTTTAACATTTGTTCCCCCTATTATTTGTTTTTATTAGATACGTTCTACTCGTCTGTTGACAAGGTAGATAAAAGGAACATCAGACACAAGGTTTTCACAATCACACAGTCACATTGTGAAAGCTATATCATTATACAATGATCATCAAGAAAAATGGTTACTGGAACATAGCTCTACATTTTCAGGGAGTTCCCTCCAGCCTTTCCATTACATCTTGGATAACAAGGTGATATCTACTTAATGTGTAAGAATAACCTTCAAGATAACCTCTCAACTCTGTTTGGAATCTCTCAGCCACTGACACTTTGTCTCATTTCACTCTTCCCCCTTTTGGTCGAGAAGGTTTTCTCAATCCCTCGATGCTGGGTCTCAGCTCATTCTAGAGTTCTTCTCAATCCCTTAATGCTGAGTCTCAGCTTATTCTAGGTTTTCTGTCCCATGTTGCCAGGAAGGTCCACACCCCTGGGAGTCATGTCCCACATAGACAGGGGGAGGGTGATGAGTTTGCTTGCTGTATTTGCTGGAGACAGAGGCCACATGACTCTTAGGCCTAATTTTAAGTAGGCTTGACCTATCCTTTGTGCGGTTAAGTTTCATGTGAACAAACCTCAAGACTGGGGGCTCAGCCTATAGCTTTGGTTGTCCACACTGCTTGTGAGAATATCAATAATTCAACTTGGGGAGGTTGAATTTTCCCCCGTTCTCACCATTCCCCGAAGGGGACTGTGCAAATACTTTTCCACTCACTAATCAAATCACTCTGGGATTCATCAGACATCACCTGAACAAAGCAACAAAATCTCATGTCCTACCCAAGGTTCCATGTACTTATGTTGTTCAACCAACTATCTACATAAGTTATATTAGGAGATGCACTAGTCAAAATATAAATTTTGTACCAAATAGACATTTTTTTATTTAGTCTCACACATAAGTTGAAATTTTAAAATATTAATTACCATCTATTTTCAGCACCCTGCAGTAATGACATTCTTTTGTTCTTCCTCATGCGAAAACATTTTAAAATTTGTACATTTAGTCACTGTCATTATACACTCTAGGCATTTCTAGATTATACCATCTCAATCTTTATCGTCTATCTTTCTTTCTGATTTCATTTATGTCCCCAGCCCTCCTCCCTCTACCATTCTCACATTCAGCTTCATTCAGTGTTTTAACATAATTGCATTACAGTTAGGTAGTGTTGTGCTGTCCATTTCTGAGTTTTTATATTCAGTCCTGTTGCACAATCTGTATCCCTTCAGCTCCAGTTACCCATTGTCTAATTCTATTTCTATGTCCTGATGGTCTCTGTTACCAATGAAATATTCTAAGTTTATTCACTAATGTCAGTTCAAATCAGTGAGACCATACAGTATTTGTCGTTTTGTTTTTGGCTAATCTCACTCAGCATAATGTCCTTAAGGTCCATCCATGTTGTTACATACTTCATAACTTTATTCTGTCTTACAGCTGCATAATATTCCATCGTATGTATATTCCACAGTTCGTTTAGCCACCCATATAGACTTGTTTTAATTGGGACATTTTCTTGGCCTTAGAACTGTAAACTAACAACTTATTAAATTCCCCTTTTTAAAAGCCATTCCATTTCTGGTATATTGCATTCCAGCAGCTAGCAAAGTAGAACAATAGCTGAAACACCTTTGTTGGTAGTGATGTAGAAAAAAAGGAACTCTCACACATTGCTGGTGGAATTGCAAATGGTTATAGGTATTTTGGAAAGCAATCTGACAACTATACAATGAACTTTTTTACATTTTTGACTCAGCAATTCTGCTCCTGGGAATCTACCCCATGGAAGCTAATGCACCAAGGCTAACATACTGGATGTTTATAGCCGTATTACTGGTATGGCAAAAACCTGGTGGGTTAGAGTGGAGGGTACAGAGTAAACTATGGCATATCTGTGCAGGGCTCAGTATACTGGGGAGGCAGGCCAGGCTGAGCCGCCACTTGGCAGGGAGATCCCTTCGCCCTCTCAAGCCAGCCCCGGGGGGCCTGTGCCTCCCCTCCCACAGAGCCTGCTACATCTCTCCAGCTCACCACCCCCATCCAACCAAGAGGCAACTCCTGTCAATTTGCCCCCATGGCCAGTGGCTGTGACCTCCCCATCCCTCGGTCCCCTTTCCTTATTGCCATAGCTGGAAGGGGGATACAGAGTCCTGGATCTCTCCACCTGACTAGGGCGATGCTGCTCTCCTTCCACCCAGAAGCACCTCGACGTCTACTCACATCCCCAGAATGAGCAGCTTTTCCTCTCCAAGGTCTTTCCCTTCCCTGACTCCCAGGTGCAGCTGAGCGAGTTCTGATAGTGATACAGCCGATAGGGATGTGTGTAGTATATCCACACCACCCTCAACACACACCCTGAACTCCACCTCTACCTCTGCCTCTACCAGTACCTATCTCTCCAGCAGAGTTTCCTCCAGCTGGGGTAGGACCCAGCGACTTGTCTCTATTCCCAGAACGTGGAAGCTCTGAGGGGTCCTGCCTCAGGCACTACTTTATCCTCAGGGCCACACTGTGCCCACTGGATGCGAGCCTGATGGGCACAAGTTTGTTAACAGCCCTTTTCAAGCTTTCCAGGTCCTCCCTTTTCACCCTTTCCCATCCACTACGGAAATGTGTTTTACAAGGCGGGATGAGTAGAAAGAGGATAAGGTGGAAGGAAGGAGGAAAGGGCAAGTCGATTTATCTAATAAGGAGCTGAAAACTAGGAAGGAAAAAGGAAGGGGGGAAGCCACCCGGGCTGGGCCTAGGGGTCTGTGGTTTCAGATGCCAGGTCCCCCTGGAGTATCTGCAAGGAGAAGACGAGGGAGCAGAGGAAAGGGGCTCAGAGATGTGTCGCTGTGGGTTATGACTCCCTTTAGTGTTTAGTGTTTAGTGAGACACCTAAGCAAAGACTGGAATTTCTTTTAATTTCCTACGGGGCTCAGAGCATGCTGATTTGAATGCAACCCCATGTAGGACTGAGCTGTTTGCGGTGTTATATTTATTTGGAATGAATGAGCAAATGAAGAAAAATGATTAGGAAACAAAGATTGCCTTAGAGAGTTTAATTATGAAATAAAATCATAATGGCTACACAGACATAAGCAAAGTCACCCTAGAGACAGACTTTCTCTTAGACAGGGAGACGTGACAGTGAGCTGTCTGACAGTATTCGCTGTTCGAAAGAAGGATCTATACATCTGATGGGGAATGTTCAGCCACGGAAGCCTAGGGAAGTGTCTGGAGAGGGCCCTGCTCCACACAACCCACACCATGCCTGTCTGCTAGGTAGTCTAGAATTTGGGTAGAGGCATAGTTTGGTAACTTTGCGATTCATCCACTAGCTCCCTGCCCATCTTGGGATTCCACGTTCATGCTATAATCTAGTTTCTAGGTACCTGTTTCTCTGAGCCTTGTGGATAAGCAAGTGTGAACCAACAAACAAATATAAGTATCTGATCTGCTTGATAACTCGCTTTTTCTCAACTTTCTGATTTTTATTCAGCTCTCTCTTTTGAATTTGATCGGAAACAGTTTCTAAAACCCATTTAGCAGGCGGGGAACTAACTATTGAATTTCTCAGCCTATATAACGGGGGCCAGATCTGGAATATGGGACTAGGTCAAGGAACTGCCACTTGGCAGGGGCCTGTTAGGAGAGGGGACGATGGGTGATCCCTTCCCTCCCCCACCCAACACTCTCCCCACAAGTTTTTTTTTTTTTTTAATAAAATTGAACAACTTGCTTATTAGCGGCCTCTGTAGTATTCAGAAGGAAAAGCAATATATATGCCTCCGATATAATTATTTTTTAGTTATTCATTAATAAACACGGAATGTATGAGGACTTGGGACACAAGGATGCAAAGATTTGTCCCTCCCAGCCTCGGCCCCCTTCCACCAGAGGAAGCACAGGCTAGAGAGAGAAAAGCCTGGAAACAAAGCAACGATGTGTAGGCTCCATAACAGCGCTACCATGTGAGCTACAGGGGCCCAAAGCAGGGACTGATCAACTCTGCTGACCCTGTCATTTCCTCATTCTTTTTTATTTATAAAATTGAAATGAAAAAAATAAGAGTAAATCTGGATTGTGGAAGGAAAAAATCAGATTTCACATCATCAAAAGATAAACTTAAAGATAATTGAAAATACCATGTGTCTGGATATGCTTTACAAAGTGAATTTACTATACAAATCTAAGTTACCTAATTAATATTTATCCTGGTATTGTGATTTAAGGTTTAGAACAGCTCATCTTTGGGGGTCTGGTAAAGAATTTTCCCTCCACTCTGGTCACTACTTTTAGTTGAGCGTGGCATGTACTGATAAAGTTTTTTGGTTACAAAGGAATAGAAACTCTTGGTTACAAGGATAGAAAACTATATGAACTGAAAAAAAAAAAGCAATTTGTTGATTTGTCTAACTGAAACACAGTTTGGGAGAGTTCAGAGAACTGAGGGCCTATCATCGGTTGAAGGGCCATTCTCTACTGGTTTACATGTCATGGTTGAGATAATCGCTCAAATTTCGTCCATTTCGTTGTCATTCTAGCAAGGAGGAAGGGACTGAGAAGAAAAGAGGTAAAAGATGATCAGCCTCTGTCTTTTCTGGAGACTGCCAAGAAGTTCTGATGCAACACTTTCCTTACATTTCATTGGCCAGCAATAGTCACATGACCACATCCAGCTGCAAAGGTGGCTGGGAAATAGAGTCTTTACTCAGTAAAGACATATGCCCAATCAAAAATTAGGGGTTCCATGGTTTAAAGATTGCCATTGTTTAGGCAATCCATAGTTTCTGACATACCTTTGCAGTTGACTTAGCTTTTGTGTCTCTTTTCTGCCCACCCCCCTTCTTTTTTTAGTTGCTATTGTCTTTTCTTTCTCAATATAAATTTTGTTGCAATCTTCCATCCCTACTTAATGTTCCCTCCACTTATCAACCTTATTTTATAGAAGTCCCTGTATAGGGAGTGGGTGGATAGGTAAGGAAAACAAGAGAAAGATACTGAACGGACTATGCCAGAATTTCCCTTGTGAATGGGAAGAAAGAGGCTCTATGTAATAATACACTAGTAACTTCTGATAGTGAGACATACATACTGATTTTATGATAACAAAGAAGGGGACAAACTATTTATAATGATTTTATTTTTTAATGTTTGATGGGCTTGGCAGGTGGTTTTAGAAGACCTCAAATACTGGTTGGAAGGCCGAGATTAGGGTAGTAGGGCCTTAAATCTGCAGGGCATGGTAGATGCTCTGGAAATGCCCCCAGAAACAATTGAGAGGAAAGAAAATGAACAAGTGTGAAGAAGACAGGGCTTATCTCTTAGAAAGACAGAAAGCAACCTGGGGTGGGGCACTTAATTATCATAGGTGGATTCCTGGGAAATGAACTCTGAGACTAGAAGGTTAACTGGGAAAAGTAATGCCTGACAAGGATGAGGGAAGTAGAATTGGCAGTGGGAGACGCTGAACTGCAATGGGGAGCTCTGGAGTTGGGATGTGTTCTAGTTTGCTAGCTGCCGGAATGCAACACACCATCGACGGATTGGCTTTTAATAAAAGGGGATTTATTTCGTTGGTTCTTCAGAGGAAAGGCAGCTAACTTTCCACTGAGGTTCTTTCTTACATGGGAAGGCACAGGGTAATCTCTGCTGGCCTTCTCTCCAGGCCTCTGGGTCCCGGCAACTTTCCCCAGGGTGATTCCTTTCTGCATCTCCAAAGGCCTGGGCTGAGCTGCGAGTGCTGAGATGAGGTATGCTGAGCTGCTTGGGCTGTGTTACGTTGAGTCTCTCATTTAAGCACCAGCCAATTAACTCAAACATCATTCATTGCAGCAGGCACGCCTCCTAGCCAACTTCAGATGTAATCAGCAACAGATGAGTTTCACGTAGCGTTGGCTCATGTCCACAGCAACAGAACTAGGTGCCTTCACCTGGCCAAGTTGACACCTGACTCTACCACAGGATGCCTCCAGTGCCCATCGAGAGAACTGGCTCCATCAGCCATCGGGGGCAGGTTGCCCCCAGTAGGGAGGTCTGACCTTGAGTGAAAAAGTTCTCTTAGACTGAAGGCAATTCCTGAAGACTTAAATGAGATCCATCAGCCTCTACCACGCCCAGTAGCTGGGAGAATGAATGTCTCAGTACTGAAGGGGGATCTGGGTGGTACGCTACTAACTCACCCTCCTCAGTGTAAGTTCCTTTTACTTTGGTTTACTTCCAAAGGGTGAAGGATTTAAATGCAATTCTGGTGCAGATACGTGGGGGAGGTTCTTCATTTCCTCACAGTTTGGTAGTTTTGGCAGGCCAGGTGGAATAAGATGCCAGCTAGGCTGGAGAAGCATAGAACTGTGGGCTAGCTGCTTTTTATACCCTCAGTCATATCAGCACCCCAAAACAACTTAAACTACCTTATCAAGCAATAATTCTGCTACTTTGGGAGCCAGTTCACCAAGTCTCATGTAAATGTCGAGGTCCCAGGCCTTGAAACTCTTATAGTGTCAACTCCTGGGGCAACTTCCCCTTATTGGCACCTGAGCTGTGTAGGAACTGGAGCTTCCCATTCATACCTACCCCAGGGCTTTCTGTGGGCAGGGCTGGACCTGGTCTACAAGCCACACTGTCCTTCAGGTCTGTGACTAGAGCTTCAGCCTTTCAACAGAGACTTCATAAGTGAGGGATGCCCATTCTGTCCAGTGTCGGTTTGGCGTGTTTCACTCTGTGGTTAGCTGTCTATCCACTTGAGAAATGCCCCTGCAGGAGGACTCCTGGCCTCTGATCATCAATTTGGAAAGCCCATAGCACCTTTCACTTCAGAGATACTCACAGACTCAGGCAGCCAGTGACTGCTGCCTCTCAATGGCCTTTCTCAGGGGGCTTCTCAGAAGGAAGGTGCCCCTTTGGGGAGTTTTCTTCGGTGCCGTGGGCTTTACCTACTTCCCCTAGGACTGCTCCCCACAACCAGCTGCTATAAAGGACTGTGCAGGTGAAGCACAGCACGACTCTTGAGAGTGTCGTTTCATCATAAACCTTGTCAATGTGAGGAGTGCCCCCTGGAGTTGTGTGTAGCACAGTCCTTATGGCTGCATTTGGCAGCACTGTCTCCTTCGGCCCATTGTGATTGTTCCATTTCCCGCCATGTTGCAGATAGGTGGAGGAAGTTCTCCATTACCTCCCTTGAGCCTAGTGTCCTGGCTGTGTGGTCAGGAATCTTTGACTCCTTCCTCTTCCTCGTCCTCCTGAGCTAATGAGTATTCAAGTCCCATGCCAGTCTTCTCTTCCCAACACCCCCCTTACCCCCTTAACTCACTTCCTTTGATTTCTTCTTCTGTATACCCCATCCAAACCTCATTGGCCCACCTAAAGATGACTGATGGATCCTAACTGGCCATCCTACTTTCAGGCTCCTTCCTCCCATTCATTCATTATCCAACACACATTTATTGAGCATCTACTATATCCTGGGGATTCCCACCAAGCACAGGGGATGCAAAGGAATAGGTCAGACCCATACACAAAATTTAATGTTCCAAATACTCACTGCCTCCACCTGCGCATACACCAATGCAACACACCAGAGATGGATTGGTTTTTCCATCTCAGCCGTTAGGACATTTGTTAACTTGAGCAGGGTGATACCCAGGAAGTGAAAGGCAAGGGCCGGGGTGGAGAGGGTGGTGAGGGGGTGCGGTGGGGTGGGGGGAATCCCATAAAGGTCAGATCATCTTACATTGGAAAGCGCAGAATAAGTTGGAACAAGAAAAGTGGGATGAATAGCTAACAAGCATTGAATTTCACAGCAAATCTTTTGAGAGTTTCGGGAGAAAAACCACAGAAAAAAAGGGCAGCTGCCGTGCTGTCCTAAGTGGGACTTTAATGGAGATAAGATTTTTAGAAGTTTAGGAATTCTCTCTTACCAAAAAACCTCAATAGAGATGTTAAAAAAAACAAACAAACAAACAAACAAAAACATCAGCTCATGTTTCTTTTGAATGACCTGGTGGTTATATAGACCATGAGGTGATCCGGGTTATAGAGGAATAAACATTTTTCCTTATTATTAAGAGCACAGCTTGTTTGGAAAAGACAGCTGTATAAACAAAATAATTTCAATCCGCTCTACTCAGAATTTACCCTCTTTTCATCAGGGATAGTCCTCTTTTCAAAATCTCCAACAGCTTACCATAACTTGGCAGAGAAAGGCCTAAATGCTTAGGCTAGTGTTTATTCAGCCAGACACATCTTCTGTTCTCTGATAATCCGCTTAACTAGACACATGCTAGTTAAACCTGAGACTCAGAACCTTTAAATATTCTGTGGGCAGGCCTGGGCCTGGCCTACACACCACACTGTCCCTCAGGCCTGTCACTAGAGCTGCAGCCCTTCAACAGACTTCATAAGTCTGGGGGCCCAGAACCCTTGAAGGTTCTGAGTCTCAGGTTTGCATCTGTGAAATGGACCTGTTTATTGAATTTGAAATTAAATATATATAGAGAGATATGGATATATCCCATAGCAGTGTTTTACACAGAGGAAAAAACCCCAGTAACTTAGACAATACTAGCAAACCTTCATTAAGCAGCCAGCATGTGCTGAAACCCTCCTCTGCACGTGAGTTAGACACCCAGCTGGGACAGACATGGTCCCTGGCCCTCCAAGGGTGAGGCCCTCTGCAATGGAACCCACAAATTCTTTCCTTCTCATTTTGTTCCCTTCTTCCCCTCATGGTCCTGCCAAATTACTCCCAGCAGATGTAGCTTTTATAGATAAATCAGAAACGCAAAAATGGAAGTTCCCTATAACTGAACACAACTTTGCTATATCCGCATTTCTGAGCTAGGAGATAAATTGATCATAATTTTAATGATTTTCTTCTTTCCTACCAACTGGTAGAACATTCATCTCCTTCTGGGTGGCATGTGTGTGTGTGTGTGTGTGTGTGTGTGTGGCAGAGCTTCCATCATCACCCCTCATTTTCCTTCCTCTATGGTTTATGGGTGATGATGGAAGCTCTTCATAGCAAAAGTTTGCCAGCCTGGGCTATGAAGAGCCAAATAGTAAATATTTTGGGGTTTGCAAGACATATGGTCTCTGTTGCAACTATTCAACTCTGCTATTGTAGCATGAAGCAGCCTAGACAGTATACAAATTAATGGGTGTGGCAGTATTCCAACAAAACTTTATTTACAAAAATGGGCAGCTGACTCTTGGTTTATGGTACAAACCCTATGATCTCAGTCTTGGAAGCTTTTGATATTTAGAGCTAAGTTTTTCTCCCTCCAGTCAGTCCTGAGCCATGGACCACTCCAAGAGCCACCACTTCCTGGTTAAGAGGGCACCTATTGGCCAGAGGGCAGGAGCTCAGAGCCATCCACAGCAACAACCCATTATAGCTGTGGGATGGATGTCTGACCCCAGAAAGGGTTCCAGACAGGGCTCTAACAACATCTCTGTCTTAAATAAAACAGGTATTCAATAAACATTTGGCTATTGATCAGATCCTTCTACTACCTTATCTGTTAAAAGGCTAGAAAAGAGCATCTCTCCACAAGTTGCTGTGCTGTGTGAGTTAGCTCTTTAGTCTACATTAAGCATTTTATAGATGCACATTGTTGATAAAACACCAAGTTCATTTTCTGAACTGGAATATGAGTAGCACGGAGTCCATGCCTTGCTATTTATAGG
>PVIY010040473.1:0-22349 GCA_004026745.1 Myrmecophaga tridactyla
ACATGGCAAACACAGTCAGGGCTTCTCTCTCAGCTGGAAGGGCACACAGCGAACACGGCGTCATCTGCTAGCTTACTCTCCTGGCTTCCTGTTTCATGAAGCTCCCCGGGAGGCATTTTCCTTCTTCATCTCCAAAGGTTGCTGGCTCGTGGACTCTCTGCATCTCATGGCTACATCGTTCTGCTCTCTCTGAATCTCTCATTCTCCAAAATATTTCCTCTTTTATAGGACTTCAGAAACTAATCAAGACCCACACAAATGGGTGGAGACATGTCATTACCTAATCCAGTTTAACAACCACTCTTGACTAAATCACATCATCCAGGGAGACGATCTCATTGCAGTTTCAAACACACAGCATTGAATAGAGATTATTCTACCTTTATGAAATGGGATTTATAGTAAAACATGGCTTTTCTTAGGGGGCATACTTCCTTTCAAACCAGCACACCACCTTTCTCTAGTCCTGTATTTCTTCTGTAGCAGCACTTGCCTTGTCCCTTTCTTAGTAAATGCTTCAAATAGATTCTTTTTTAATAATCACTAGGTCAGGGGACATCCTTTGGCCTATTGGTAAGTCTATTGATATGTTCATGAAATATTGTATATAATTAAACTTTTTAGGAAGTAAGTCATATCTTACATTAGATACCCCTATACTACTTAACCAGTGGATCTGTGTCTTAGTTAAAAAAAAAAAAAAAAGACAACTTCCAAGGAATGGAAGACAAAGGAAATGAGAAAAAAGGCTACTAGGGAAGCTTGATTCATAAATAACAATTGCTACTGTATTGAATGACATACAATTATAATAGCTATTTCATGAATATCCATTCATTAGGTACTTTGCTAAGCATTTTACATTACCTCTAATCCTGAAAACAGTGAAAGATAGATATTATCCTTATTTTATAGATGAGGAAATTAAATCTTGGAGTAGTTAAGTAATTTATCCAAGGACACATAGCTAGGGAATAGCAAAGTCAGAATTTAAATTTAGGACTCTGAGTTTGTTACTATTCTTTCTACTTTTATACACTGCCTTCTTAGAAAATAGAAGAATAAAAACTGCATGTCAGATACTCCAACTCAATATTTTGGCTCTGGTCTTAAGACATGAATGGGTGAGTTTATTCTCTTTAATCTCTGAAAAATTAGGTATGATACCCCCCAAAATCTTAGTTTCCTTTACGTGTGAATCTTGAATTAGAATCTTTTTTTTTCCCATATACCACCCTTTTATTAACACCTTGCATTGGTGTGGTACATTTGATACAATTATTGAAAGCACATTTTTTAAAATTAATTAAACATAACACCATACAAACACAAACATTCTTACCAAATGATCATTCCATCCTTGATATAGAATCAATAACTCACAATATCATCACATAGTTGTATATTGAGTTGGAATCTTTTTATATTTTCATAAATGATACTCTCTTCCATATTTTCTCCCATATAAAATAGTACTATAGTAGATTAAAGCCAAAAAGATCTGACTTTACCAGTTAAAAACCTTGGCTAACTTACTTAGTTTCTGACTATTATTTTCTGTAAAATGGTCATGATAATTCCTAGTTATCACAGAGGATTGTTGTGAGGATTAAAGGAGTATATATAAAGCTCCTAATAGAGCAGCACATACATACATTCTTGATAATTATAATTTATCTTAAATTTCCTTCGTTAAAATATCCCATAATTATAGCAATTTGAGGGATGGTGAATAAGTCCAGGTTAGTTTTAGTCCTACTTTATGTAATCACATGAACATTCTAGTGCTTTGCTTGGTACATGTAAAACTCTGGTAAGCGCTATGATTTTTAACAGTTTTGTAGACTTAGTTTGTACCTTTTTATACCTTTTCTTGGTCTTTTCCAAGCTGGACTTAGTTTTTGTTTGTTTATGCTTTATATATAGTAGCCTCTAAAATCCCTTGGCTGTTTAATTGCCCTTTTTTTTCTTTTAACCAGCCACAACTTTGTATCTGTCCTAAAATGCGGGAAATAAACTACTTATTAGTTTATAGGTTGGAATTCTCCAAACTTTTTGCACAAAAGCCAGCTAATATTTTATGTTTAATTTTCAGTACTGTTCATATTGTTTATACAGCCCACGTCAGCACAGCAGCTCACTGGTTTGATGTCTTTAGGAAATAGTCTGGTGTGACTTCTACCATCGTACACATTGCATCCCATCTAAGCTTCAGCTTATTCATCCGTAAAATGGGGAAAATATTTCCCCTGCCTACCTCAAATAATAGCTAAGGTTTAAACATTTAAAGTAAGATCATGGGGGGTGCAAGGGTAGTTCCTGCCTGCCATGCAGGAGCCCCAGGTTCAATTCCTGGCTCATGCACTTCTCCCCTTCCCCCCCCCCAAATTTTTTTCAATAAATGGTGCTGCAATAACAGCACAGACACATGGAAAAAGAATGAAATGTGACCCCCACCCCATACAGCATACATAAAAAAAAAAAGATCATGCTCATGGAAGTCCTTCGTATATTCTAAAGTACTTCATAAATATAAAGGATAATTATTACTCCTTTGTTTGTAACTGATAGTTCTGATCCAATTATATTCTAAATACAATTTAAATATTTTTCCAAAACTTTCCACAGTAGAAATAATTCTGCTCATATGTATAGCACTGACAATATTTTTCTATTTGAACAGTTATAAGAAACATTTCTAAAGTATACATTGCATCCCATGGTTCCTTTTTTTTTTATTATTATAAAACCTTAACAAATAAACGTACATTCTCGACATACAAACATTCCATTCATGGTGTACAATCAATGGCTCATAGTATCATCACATAGTTGTGTATTCATCACCATGATCATTTTTTTGAACATTTGCATCACTCCAGAAAAAGAAAAACCTCATACATACCATAACCCTTACCCTTCCTTCTCATTGACCCATGGTTCCTTTTTATTGCAAGCATTCTAGAGGACTATATCAGTTGGCTATTACTTCCTTTTCTCCTATCAAATTATATATACTTGAGCATTGAACTGATTTTATCACAGCAATTTTCTCAATATAAAAGTGAGTATACTGAGTTTATAATTCCATTTAAAATATTGTCTTTGTTTTTGAACATAGCTTTGTAGTTTTTGTGAAACTAATATATGGGCATGCATATATATACCTTTTTTTTTTTTAAACAAAGGTAAGAGTAAGTTACCTGAATTCTATTGCTCTGAGTTAACTGGTAATATTATAGTGAATATCCATCTAGACATATCTGTGCTAATATAGCACATATAAATATGTATTCATTTTAATATAATTGGAATCGTAGAATACATATTCTGTAATTTGCTCTTTTCACTCAACAATATATGGTAAACAAAACAATATATGGTAGACATTTTTCCTTGTCAATAAATGTAAGTCTTTATCATCATTTTTTATGTCTGCATAGTTTTCATTATCATTATTTACTTAACCTGTTCTTTATTGTTGGATTTAGGGCTTCTACAAACAATGATGAATACCTTTTCTTAATACTTAATACTTGTGAAATTTTCTTTGTAGAATAAACTCCTAGACCTAGAAATGATGGGTCAAGGAATATACACAATTTATGTTTTCATACATATTACTAAATTGCTCCTACAGAAAATTGGCCCATGCTCTAACCTATTATCAGATTCCCTTATTCATTGTTGGGAATCCTGTTGGTAGTCTCTCAGTACATCAGCATAGTAGCAATTTAGTACAGTAGTTTTCTTACTTTGAACAGTAGTATCACAACTAACTCATGAGCTTCTTCAGAATTCTGGGGTTTATTTGTGCCTTCTGGTCCTAGTAATATGTGTCCCTCATCATTTGCCTCTACTGTCTAGAACACTAGTGATTTGGACAGTACAATTTTACATGAGATTGAAGTGACAAGGAATTGTTGGACTAGAACCCAAGTGTTCTTTTCACTGCTTCTTGGATCTGCCGAGTTTGATATGCTTCAAAGGACAGTTTTGAAGTAGGAATTTCCCTAATGGTATATTCCATAAATAGCAAGACTATTTTTTTCAAGATCTTTTCAAGAAAACTGATGCTATTTCCTCTTCAACTTCTTGACCAGAATGAAATAGCAATATCAGTCACTAGATGTAAAGTCTTGGGCAAACTACTTACTTTTTGTACTTTAATTTTACCTCATTACATCCTCATAACTGCCCTGTGAAATTAGATACTACTACAGCCATTTTACAGATGTAGAAACTGAAGCTGAAACTAAGTGGTATGCCAAAGTCACTTAGCTTGTAAATGGTATACCTATGTAAAAGGAGTCTTAAATCTAGAGATCTTTTTTGCTAATCCACATGTACCTCCATATCTGATAGTTACCTATTTTTAGTTAATGTTTATTTTTCTGGTAATAGTTATCAAATACATGTATGTGTCTGTGCTTATTCTAAGTAGTTGTCATCAAATTTAAAGAAGAGTTGCCATCAGGTGATATTTTGGAAAAGGGAAACAGAAACATACATATCAGCTGATCTTTATGATATAGTTTGATATAGTTCTTAAACCTTAACAGAAGGTTTTTCAATCTAAGTTTTCTTAAAATGTTTTACTTTTTTAAAGTTTAGTTTTATTTGGACATTTGTACACTTAGTTCTTTTTCTTCTAAAAGGCTTTACCATTTCTTTGGTATATGGGGTCAGATCAAGAAATAGTTTGCTCATGGTAAACCGATACAAAAGTCATTTCCAGCTACTTTTTTTATTCCCCAGCTACTTTTTTTTAAACCTAATAAAGACTCCCATTTTTCAATAATCTAAATTTTGTTTACTCCTCTTAAAGATAGACTTTTTAGGAACAATAGCATGTATTATTAGAATAGAAGTAATCATCTATTCAAAATTCTCTTATTTTACAGACAAAAAGTAAGAGAAAATTAGTGATTTTATTCAAGGCTGGAGCAAGAATCACAAGATTTTAAATACTCGCTCTGCATTCCTCTTCTGTGGGAGACATTTACTTCTTGCAAATTGTCTGCTTCAGCTCTGGATGCTTTTGCCTTTTATTGTGTTCTTATTGTTTTAGTAGTTTGCAATGTGTATGATGAAAGTGAAACAAGTAGGACCTTCTGGAATTTAGTTGCCAGTCTTCCTAGGATATTTAAGTGATATCCTAAAATCTTGCCAGCGTTTCCTTATTTTTAATGAGATTTTCAGTCAACAAATATTTGAGTCCTGACGTGCAGGTGGCACGGGGAATTGCATTTTCACAGTGAATTGAAGGAGGAGAGGAGTCGGTCTCTTAAATATTTGACTAATAAACTAGTACTTTTAACGGTATATGACAACAGGGAAAATTTTTCCTTGGCTAGACAAAGTGAGGGTTTATTATTTGTTTAAGCAAATGTTAACACCTCCATCAGTAGCAATTCTTTATATTTCCTAGAATAGGGGCTAAGAAATACCCTGGAGTCTTTCCTTTCTGATGTGATGTCCCAATTATGTCATACCTTCCTGAGGCTGCACTTAAATCCCCCTTTTCTGCATGAGCGATGGCGAAGGCACTGGCAGGTTTCCAAACGTCTGCCTCAGTTGGGAGTTTCTTCCAAATGTTGCTGTCAGACCACAAAGCTAGCTGGTAAAGTGCTTACAACCGAACTTCAGAAGGCGCCTACCCAGGAGCCAGAGCGCGCCTGCGTGTAGGAGCCCCTTTGTTACTCCGGCGCTGGGGTCTGGCTGCGCCTGCGTGGTGAGCCGGCAGGGACAACAGCGCTGCGCGACTGGCACCAGCTGGGGGCGAGCAGATCTCCGACAGCCGCCGCCGCCGCCGCAGCCGTTGCGACCATCGCAGCGGAGTTCAGAGGGCCCGGAGGTGGGGGACTTCCCACGCTGGGGCTGAGATGTCGTCCACCGCAGCGTTTTATCTTCTCTCCACCCTGGGAGGGTACTTGGTGACCTCATTCTTCTTGCTCAAATACCCGACCCTGCTACACCAGAGAAAGAAGCAGCGATTCCTCAGTAAACACATCTCTCACCGTGGAGGTGAGAGGGGTCCCCAGAACCCGATGGCAGAGGGGGAGAAGCTTTTTTTTACCGACTAGAGCTGAGGGTCTGTTAGAATTTCGAAAAAGGCAGGCGGATGGAAATAGCGTAAGAGTTTGAGGAGGAAAGCGAGTGTGTGCAGAGCGGACATCCCCGGAGGTGAAGACGGTGTGAAGGGGAGATCTCTGAGGGAAGGGAAGGAATCTTGAGGCAGAGCCAGGGTGGTCACGGTGATGGGGTCTCTCCAGGGCAGAGGGTGCGGTATGAGGGGTTCTGTGAAGGAGGAAGGACCAGGGTGACAATGAGAGGTAGATAGACGGAGCGTTTCTCGGTGGGTGTTAAGGATAATCGCAAGGTCCCATCACAGCTGCGAGACACATTGGGGGAGCGCGGTGCAAGACTGGCATACCCAGCCTGGGGAGCCAGGCGCTCACGGCTCGGACAGCGAGCGGGTGGCTGAGCGGGTGCGGAGAGCCTGAGTGATGAGCTTGGGCACCTGAAGGCTTCCAGGGCTTGGGAACAAGATGAAGCCCGAGCAGTGCTGCATGCAGCCCGGGTATGTGTAGTCCCCGGGGGCAGGTGCTGCCCCCACGCTTTGAACACTGCTGAAAGCGGTGGCCCAGAGTCACACAGAGGGAAACCGAGGCCCATTGTCGGGGGACACTTCCCAAGGTCACCGTGGGAACTTGGGCAGGAATGGGAGAAGAACTGGAGTGACCTGGCTCCGAAGGCTGCAGACCTTGCACCTTTTTATTGAGCCTCACTCTGCACCTCGCAGTGACATGTGGATATCTAAAAGGCTAAAAGATGACTTAGTTTATGACAGGACATTATTGTTTAAGGAACACAAAGACAAATTTCTTTTGGAAAAGTGTCGTGCTAAAAGGAGTCTAGGCAGTCCACCCTCTGATTTTCCAGGTTACAGCCCAAATCTTTTCTTCTTCATTATTGGATAATAATGTGTCTTCATTGCATCTCAAGGATGATGTACAAAATGTTGTGAGATGGGATTATTTCAGTCCATTTTAACTGTTCTTTAGGGGTGAATTTTAAAAACCAGATTAAAATTGCTTGGGATTTAGTGTCTAAATCTTCAAATGGTAAATTCTAGGAGATTACATTCTAAAATTCAATTCAGTACCAAACACCTTTTCTAACAAGAATTGTCATCCAGGACTAAAATTTAAAATGTCACAGAAATACATAACCTGTACAATTTTGTAGTTATAGTTTTGAATAGTAATCCTAACCTCCTACTCATGAAAAGCATCAAAAATTTAAAGGGTCACCAACTATAAAGTGCCATGTTATTGCTTATTTGGTTTATTTGTGTTTTAATACGTGATTAAGCTGTAAAATGACATGACTAATGTACCTTCAACCATTCGAACCAAGAACTGTTAGTGTTTAAGATGTTACCACAGAAGCAATTTTCAGCGTTTGTAGTCCTATTTTGGGATTATGCAGTACCCATTGTAGTTACCAATTTATAAAAAGAGAAGTGTGCTTATTAAAACAAAAAAAAAAAGGCTTAAAAAACCAGATTCTCTAAAATCTTTGTTGTTGTTAGGTATGTTCTAAATTTTATATTAGGAGAAATACATATTAGTGTTTTAATATTTGTGACACTCTACAGGTGAAAAAAAGATGAAGTCCAAAGAGGTTAAAAAATGTGCCCTACAGGGTGGGCTACGGTGGCTCAGCAGGCAGAGTTGTCACCTGCCCTGCCAGAGACCCGGGTTCGATTTCCCGTACCTGCCCATGCAAAAAAATAAAAACGGCTCTACAATGCAACAAGTACCAAAGCTAGGATAAGTTAGGCCTCCGAAACTCATTTACTGTTGGGAAATATTTCTTAAATATTTTATCCTTGTATATTAAGTCATTTCAGTGGTTTCAGTTTAACCCCTTCTATAACAATTTCATTCATTTTTTGTAAATCTGGCATTAATATTTCTATATTCAAAGATGTAACTGAGAATCTTGTTAAAGATCTGCAGACTCAAAATCTGTTCCTTTACCTGCATGATGGTCCTGAGAGAGAGTAAGTTCTCATCTCTTAGTGATTAATAGGCTTATATGTCCACCAAAGAATACAGTTGATTCGAGAGATATAGAGGAGACATTTACTAAAAAAGCATTTTGTAATTCAAGATAGTAAGTCTCTGGGAAATAAGACATAGGTGACTAGAAAGAGTTCAGTTCCTCCCTTGCATTTTATTTTTGAGTTGAACTGATCAGAGATTTAGTCTCTGTGTGCAAATTGTTAACATTTGGGCTTATTATCTATTCCTGTAACTGCATGTACCGCAGATTCCATGTAACTAGATTATTGACCATCCCAAAATTGAAACACTGATTATTATATGTACATAAAGTATGTATACCTGAATTGGTATAACCTGAATCACTTAAGGTCTACTACAAAAACATTATGATAAAGACTTAGACAACCTGAATCAGATTCTGGTGCTATAAGTAGTTAGCCTTAGGAATAAGCCTTCATTTCCTTATCTCTAAAATGGGGACTTTTTGCCTTACCTGTTACGTCTTTGGGTTGTTAAATGGATCAGATATATTAAAAGCACTTTGAAAACTAAAATTGCTTAGAAATATAAGTGTGGACGCAGAGGATCTGCAGTTGTATTTTGCAGTAAAACATAGGATTATAGAGAAAGAATGAGCTTATCCTATACTTATATTTCCAAAGTTGTAATACATTTGCCTTTTACTAAGATGAATTATTATTTTTTTTTTGGGGGGGGTGCATGGTCTGGGAATCAAACCCAGGACTCCCACATGGAAGGTGGGCATTAAGATGAATTATTTTTGAGAATAGAAAAATACTCTTTCAAAAATTAAATGCTATAGGCTTTGTTCTTACCTCTTTAGGGCATACATGAAATCACATTATATTGTAATATGATTTGTTATTATATGAGCTTCCCTTACAAGACTGGGAGTTCTTCAAGGGTAGGGATAAGGTTTTATTAATTCTTTTGTCACTAGCCACTAGCATAGATGCTAACATATGGCAAAAATAATAGCTAATTGTCTACCGACTAACTACTGAATGCTAGATGCTTTCCACGTGTTTCTCAAATCTATTTGGTCAAAAAAACTTTTATAGTTATAATTATTTATGAAACACTAATAGAATGACAGATATAACCTTTGGATTAAATGGAAAGCAAGCAATAGTCTCAAAAGGCCATTTACTTAAATATTGTATGAAATTTTGAGATTTATTGATATTTTAATTTATGTTTTTCTCAATTGCATAAATAACTCATGTTCAATGTAGAAAACATAGAAATGAAAAAAGAAAAATAAGTTCCTAAAACTTTATTATCTGGGTTAATCTCTGTTATTATCTTGAAGAAGTATACCCTTTAAGTATATAGTTTCCTATATTTGGAATCATACTTGTATACACATTTATTAAAGATACCTACTGAGTTAGCTAAAGAAATAAGGACAGCAGGGAAACAACTTATTTTAATCCTCCCTAACCTATCTGTGTACCAATTGAATTAAGCAAGAAGCTTTTTAAAAGAGTGCTGTTTATTAGGTTTCAGTAACCAAAGAATAAGACAGTAGCTCCAAGTGATCAAATCCCCACCTTGCCTCCTAATTTTTCTTCCTTGGTCTCAAAGCAAAGTATTGTTACAATTTGGGCATCCTGCCACAGATTGATTTGGCAGGTGATGAGTTTGAGGAGAAAGGTTGCTCTTGGACAGTGCTGAGCCCAGCTGTGTCTAGGTCCTTAGCTTTAATTGGTTCTTCAAGGAGGAAATTGAGAAACAATGAGAATCTCAACCTGTCACTGGAAGTAGCATTCTGTTGCTCCACCCTGGAACATGCCCCATGTCAGGTTATTGATTCTCTTCAACTCTTGTTCCCATATTCCTATTATCAGGGAATCCTCCTCACTTAAAAAAATTTTTTTAAATTGTAAAATATATATACAAAACAAAAAAGAAAAAAAAGCAGTAATTTTCAAAGCACATTTCAAAGCACATCACTGAGTTTGTCATGGACTACCATTCTACCATCTCAGATTTTTCCTTCTAGCTGCTCCAAAACACTGGAGGCTAGAGGAATATTAATATAGTGATATAGTAGCCATCCTCGTCTGTTAAATCCTATTTTCTCTATTATACCTCTTCTTTCTCCTTTAATCCTTCTCCCAACCTATAGGGAACTATGGGCAATGCCTGTCCTGACTTTTTCATGTTAAGAAGGGGTATCTCTAGAAAAGCATAAAAAAAGAAGGGGTATCTCCCTGGCTTTTGAAAAGTGAGGACCTTATTCCAATTGGTTTGCTCATTCCTGCTGATGGCATATTAGCAATGGAGTAATTTATTATTTATTTAATAGTACTTTTGTACTTAATAAAGCAAGCTTTAGTAAACTTGAAACTAAAATTTATTTATTTCCATCGGACAACTTATATATACCTTAAACTTTTTAACAATACACAAGCCTTAATTTAAGGATACATTATTGCTAAAAAATGCTAAGCATCATCTGAGCCTTCAGTGAAGTGTCGATGTTGATGATTGCTGATTGATCGGGTTGCTGAAGGTTAGGGTGGCTGTGGCAATTTCTTAAAATAAGACAGCAATGAAGTTTGCCTCATCAGTTGACTCTGTTACCAGACAAAGGTGGGGGATTCCTTTGGTCTATGTTCAAATGGCCAATTCCTGAGCCACTGGGATTTCAAAGAGAGAAAAAGTTTACTACTAGGCACGTAACAGGAGATCAGATGGCCTATCAGCCCAAAATCTGTCTCCTGGAACTGCAGTAATTCTGATAGTTTTATAGAATTAAAAATGGGCAGGTTTTAGGATAATGAGCACAGTGGCCCCAGATGATATAATTAGAGGTGATCTAATTATTGAGCATGTGCAGATTGATTACATGCTTAGTCACAGAATATATGTAAGAAAATGTTGGCCTTAATATGATGATGGATATGATTTTTAGTATTATAATGAGATATAGGTGACTTGTAAGTTAAAGCCTAAGCTACTGTGCATGTCAGGTGGGGCCATTTTGATTAAATCCAATCTTGGTTATGAAGATAACTTTGGATTTGGAGTGGGTTAGGTTTGGGCTGACCCGAGACCCTTCATTAATAAACATTAGGGGCTGTTTTTAGTGATTACAGGACTCTAAAGTTGAAAATCTGGGTAAATGTGTACAGATGAAGGTTAGTTACAAGGTTTGTTTGTTTCCACATGGACAGGCACCGGGAATCAAATCCGGGTCTCTAGCATGGTAGACGAGAACTCTGCTTGCTGAGCCACCGTGGCCTGCTCTAGTACAAGGTTTTTACAATCACAGGGGCAGAAGATAAAGGCTCTACAATCATTATCAGAGACGAAGGCAGCTGGATTACAGTTTATAGATTTCAGGTATTTCCCTCCGTCTGCTCCCATATACCAGAAAGCAAAAAGGAATATCTATATTATGTTTCAGTAATCAGAATCATCCCTTAAATCCTAATTTCTTGGTTACAACCTCCTCGTTTCATGAAAGATTTCTCTAAAGAATGTAATGCTGTTTGATAGCAATTTATCCACAGTAGAATGTCTTTCACAGTTGGAGTCAATCCTCTCAAGTCCTGCCACTGCTTTATCAACTAAGTTTATGTAATATTCTAAATCCTTTGTTGTCATTTCAGCAGTGTTCACAGCATTTTCACCAGAAGTAGATTCCATCTCAAGAAACTACTCTCTTTGCTCATCCATAGGAAGCATTCGAGTTTTATTATGATTTATTTATTCAATAAATCCATTCGAGTTTTAATATGAGAATGCAGCAGTTCAGTCACATCTTCAGGTTCTACTTCTGCTTCTAGTTCTCTTGCTATTTCTGCCACATCTGCAGTTACTTGTGCACTGAAGTCCCAAACTCCTTATCCATAAGGGATGACATAAATTTCCTCCAAACTCCTGTGAATATTGATATGAATGAATCACAGATGTTCTTAAAGCCATCTTGAATGGAAAATTCATCCTAAGGAGGTGTTCAATTTACTTTGCCCAGATCTTTCAGAAGAATCACTATCTATGGCAGCTGTAGCCTTAACAAAATGTATTTCTTAAATAATAAAACTTGAAAGTGGAAATGACTCCTTAATCCATGGGCTGCAGAATAGATGTTGTGTTAGCAGGTATGAAAACAACATTAATCTCACTGAACATTTCCATCAGAGCTCTTAGGTGACCAGTGCCTAGTCAGTGAGCAATAATATTTTGAATATTTTTTTCTGAGCAGTAGATCTCAATGGTGGGATTCAGATATTCAGTAAACTATGTTATAAACAGTTGTGCTGTCATTCAGGATTTGTTGTACCATATATAGAGCACAGACAGATTAGATTTAGCATCATTAAGGGTCCTAGGATTTTCGGAATGGTAAATGAGCATTGGCTTCAATATAAAGTCACTAACTGCATTAACCCCTAACAAGAGAGTCAGCCTGTCCTTTGAAGCTTTGAATCCAGGCAATGACTTTTCCTCTCTAGCTATGAAACTCCCAGATGGCATCTTTTCCAATAGAAGGCTCTTTCCTCTATATTGAAAATATGTTATTTAGTGTAGTCACCTTCATCAATTATCTTAACTACATCTTCTGGATAATGTGCTATGGCTTCTACATCAGCACTTGATGCTTCATCTTTCATTTTTGTATTACGGAGAGATCTTCTTTCCTTAAACTGGCTGGCTAGCTTCAAATTATTCTCCTGCAGCATCTTCACTTCTCCAACTTCATAGAATTGAAGAGATTGCCTCATTCTGGATTAGGTTTTGGCTTAAAAGAATATTGTGCTGGTCTGTTCTTCTGTCCAGACCACTAAGACATTTGTTATATCAGCAATAAGGCAGTGTCTCTTATAATTCATGTGTTCACTGGAGTAGCACTTTTAAGTTCTTTCAAAAACTTTTCTTTTGCATTCACAGCTTGGCTAATTGTTTGGCTCAAGAGGCCTAATTTTCAGCCTATCTTGGCCTTCAACATGTCTTCCTCACAATGCTTCATCATTTCTAGTTTTTGTTAAAATGAGAGACATCATACTCTTCTTTTCACTTGAACACTTAGAGGCCATTGTAAGATTATTAATTGGCTTAAATTCAATTTGTTGTGTCTCACAGAATAAGAAGGCCCATGAAAAGAGTGAGAGACAGGGTAATTGCTGTGAATTACCTGTGAATGGTTTGGTGAAGCAGTTAGAATACACCGAACACATCAATTAAGTTTGCTGTCTTATATGGGCACATTTTGTGGTGTCTCAAAACAATTACAATAGTAACAATAAAGATCAGTGATCATAGATCACCATAACAGATAAAATAATAATGAAAAAGTTTGAAATATTGCAAGAATTACCACCATGTGGCAGAAACACAAAATAAGCATACTTTTGCAAAAATACAACCAATAAACTTGCTTGATGTTGCCACAAACTTTTAATTTGTCAAAGAAAATGCAGTATCTGCCAAGCACAATAGAACAAGGTATGCCTGTAATTGGTACTTACTGCCTGTGTATCAATATATGGTTTGAACATCATCGTTCTCTGCTTCAGGTGGGTCTCTCATGTGACTTATTGACATTTTTGGGATATGGCACATAGTTCTAAAGTCAGATTATTACATAATAGCTATATCAGTGTGTTTGATCTTTTTCCTATATCTGCAAATATAAATTTTACGAGCTTTTTTCCTTGGAATATAGAAATAATTCTTCAGTATTCCAGGAGACCCAGATTGAGAAGTGCTCTTTTGTATATACCATCTTTAATCCTTCCAACCTCTTTATGCTGTAATCTATCAGACATAATGCTTCCAGACACAATATAAATGTGTGAACAACTAAATTTAGAAATGGAGGAATTTACTTTCTTGCTTGATTACTGAATAACTCCATTTTGAATTGAGAAAGGATTTATTTGCCCTAAGTTTTCCTTTCCAACATCAGAAATCCTTAATTTTGGAGTTTGTTCTTGTGTGGTACCTTGTCATATTGGTCATCAGTTGTAAAAGTATCATACTCATACAGACACACATATATTACTTATTACAAAGGTGTTATTGATAGAGGTGACTGGAGAGTAACTATAAATAATTCTACAATGTTACTGAACATACTGAAATGTAAAATATTTGGGAGATAAAAAGGAAACTGGACAAATATTTCCTTCATAGCGCTTGAGTCTACTTAAAAATTCAAAAGAGAATATTTACCTTACTTTTCACACCATACCAACAACTAACCAAAGTAATTATGAAGCACTGTATAAGGGAAGAAAAGGTAATAGAGAATGAACAATGAGAAGTATATAATGAAAGAATAAATAAATGGGGGAAAAGAAGTGTAATTAATAAAGTATCAGTTGCAGAGAGAGTTCAAATAGAGTAGAGAGTCTTCTCTGGAGGTTGCTCTTACACAAGCTTCAGGTAGACTTTGTTACATATCATAACCTGCCACCCCCCAACCAGCCAATCCTAAAGAACACCTAGGGCAATTTATAAGATTTCACAAGGGTTCCAGGCACTATAGTAACTTGCCAGATACCTGCAACCTCCAGATGGGTACCTACCTGGTCCAGATAAGTCCTGAAACCTAGCCCAATCTCTCCAGAACCTCAGATAGTTCCATCTCCCTACCCTATATTAGTGACAGACCCTTCCATTATAAAAAATTTAGAATTGCCATAGCCCAAACAGCCCCAGTGAGAGGTATGGAAAGATCAAAGGTGATGGTGGAATTAAACATAGAAGATAGGACTTAACAGATGAATATGAATGCTGTATCATTACATTGATACCTCTTTTAGTCTCCAGTATTTTAGAGCAGCTAGAAGTAAAAACCTAAAATTGTGAAATTGTAACCCATGTCCAAGTCTGAAATATATTCTACAACTAATTGTGGTGCTGTGCTTAGAAATTTATACCTTTTTTGTATATATGTTATTGTTCACAAAAAAAGAAGGAAAAAAAAGTCGATTGTGATGATAAAAAAGTATTTAAGCCCTCTAGCCTCCTATGTTCTGGAGCAGCTAGAAGGAAAAATATGAGAGGATTGTATGGTAGCCCATGACAAACTCTGCGATCTATCCTGTAACCACTTTTTGAAGAGTGCTTTGAAAATCTATTGCTTTTTTCTTTGCCTTGTATATATGTAATACTATACAATAAAAAAGTTTTAAAAAAAGAATAAATAAAATTTCAAGAGAAGGTTTTCTCAAGTAGAAATGTGAGAAGGTAAAAGTGGGGAGACAGGGAATATATGTAGAGGAATTACAAATACATGATATTAGGATAGAATGTAAGATCTATGATAGTGACCCATTCTCTTTCACATTCCACGCTAATTAAAATTTTTTTAATTGGAATGATTATTTGTAGAGCCAGACATTGCTAAAGCTGCTTATTGGTGAAAAAAATTAACAGCAAGCCTGCTTCTAGAATGATTTTATGATAATTGGAGAGAAAAGGAATTAAAAACATTTCATGAGAGAAGAATTACCACTAAATTCCTTAGAGAGGAGTGACATACTCATTAATTAGTCCCTTAGTTGCTCTCCAGGCTTTTACCATATGAATCTGACAAGTAATTTGTGGGTATTATCATTGTGGAATTTATCTTCGTGCTTTATAAACAAAAGAATACACGAGAATAAAGACCAATATCAGCAACTTATGTATGAAGCAGAAATAAAGGCAAATTATGAATGGCAGCATAGGGGCTGTGTCAAGTAAGTGATAAAAAGGGTAGGCGCTGAAATTATGACGTTTCTGCTTGAATCAGTTGCCCTTACTGGCTATGTGACCTTAGCCGATTTTTATCCGGGGTTAGTAATACCTCATAGGATGACTGAGGATTTTTTTTTTTTAACATTTTTTTCTCCCTATTATTCATCTTTATTCCATATGTTTTACTCATCTGTTGATAAGGTAGATAAAAGGAGCATTAGACACAAGGTTTTCACAATCACACAGCCACATTGGGAACTGTGATTCCACATCTTCAGGCAGTTCCCTCCAGCCTCTCCACTACATCTTGACTAACAAGGTGTTATCTATTTAATGCGTAAGAATGGAATCTCTCAGCCATTAACACTTTACTTTGTCTCATTTCACTCTTCCCCCTTTTGGTGGAGAAGGTTTTCTCAACCCTCTGATGCTGAGTCTCAACTCATTCTAGGGGTTTTCTCAATACCTTGATGCTGAGTCTCAGCTCATTCCAGGATTTCTGTTCCATGTTGCCAGGAAGGTCCACCCTCCTGGGAGTCATGTCCCACGTAGACAGGGGGAGGGTGGTGAGTTTACTCCAGTTGTGTTGGCTGGAGAGAGAGGCCACATCTGAGCAACAAAAGAGGTTCTCCTGGGGGTGACTCTTAGGCCTAATTTTAAGTAGGCTTGACCTATCCTTTGTGGGGTTAAGTTTCATATGAACAAACCCCAAGATTGGGGGCTCAGGCTATAGCTTTGATTGTACACACTGCTTGTGAGAATATCAAGAATTCAACTTGGGGAAGCTGAATTTTCCCCCTTTCTCATCATTCCCCGAAGGGGACTTTGCAAATACTTTTTTATTCACCGTTCAAATCACTCTGGGATTTATCGGGACATCACTCTGGACAAACCAACAAAATCTCATGTCCTACTGAAGGTTCCATGTACTTATGGTGTTCAATTAAGCTGTCTACATAAGTTATATTAGGAAATGCACTAGTTAAAATATAAATTTTGTGCCAAATAAACATTTTTTTGCTTTAATGACTGAGGATTTTAATGAAATAATATATAATGTGCTAAGCACTGTATCTGGCGTATGTTAGTTATAAATATCTTCACCAATTCTTCAGTATTTTATTTTATTTGATACTTGCTATATAATTTTATAAGCATATGCAATATTAAGTAATAATGTTTACATGCTTAAGCTGTGGGTTTAAATGAATTGCAGTTAAAATTAATATGGAACGCAAACAAAAAAGACATACAGACTTTGGATGTAAAGTAGTATTTAATTTATGTTGTAGATAAAAAAATGGTCATTAATTTATGTTGACTGGGGGAAAATTTATTTAATTCAGAGTACTGAGTTTCTATCCTAGCTTTTCCTAGCTTCTTTCTCCTTAAAAGATCAAACAGTAAATGTCTTTTGAATTTTTTATTATGGCATATTTCAAACATTACAAAAAGTAAGCCTCTGCAAACTCATTACTCAGTTGCAATTATCACCTCATGACCAATTGTTTCATCTATATCTGTATCAAACACTATTTTGTGGAATATTTTAAAAGCTATATAAGACAAAGTACTTACTATTGGGATTTGTGGAAGCTAATAAATAACACTGCCTACCTTCCCAAATTTGGACCAATTTAGAAATAAAATACAGACATCAGGTAAAAGGAAGTCAAAACATCAATTTTATTACTACCTGGGCTGAATTTGTACTCTACAGTGCCCTCTCTAAATTGTACTTAATGCTAAAATGGGAGGCCTTTCCTTGCATTGGTTGGACCTGCCCTGGCAAGCTTTCCATATAAATGAGCATAAATTTTGTCCTATCTGAGTATGGGCCATTCCTAATTTAGAGGGCCTTGAAGAGTTGAGTCACAGACAGCTCTTTCTCCTAAGTCACTTCTGCTCTGATGAGGAGTGTGTGAGGGAGTAGGGAACCATTAAAAGTGTTCTTTCTATTCATTTTTCCTGGGGACTAGAGTGGAATTTTCCTCCACAGGGTAAAAACAGCAGTGGTAAGGGATAAATGTTCCTCATTGCCTACAATAAGCCTTCTTAGGGTTTAGTTGAATAAACCAGAATGCAAAAGTCATAAGCCTTAGAAATAAAGGCATTGATTTTTTTTTGACTGAGGGATAGCATACATGTGGTAGCACCAACCTTAAGTGTACAGACTGATTTGTGTATATATATATACGCACAACCAGATAACTGCCACTCGGATTAAAATATAGAACATTTCTGGCACCCCATAGGATTCCCTCGTTTCCTTTCCCAGTCTATACATGCCCCATCCCCAGAGGTAACCATTCCTCTGACTTTTATCGTTATTGAATATTTAAACAATGGTTTTCAAAGTGTGGTCTGTGTACTAAGCAGACAACAGCTTAAAAAGTCATGTTTAGGTTCTTTTAGGCCCCTCACCTTTGTATTGCTGTGACTTTTTTTTTTACTTTAGTATTTTTATTGAGAAATCTTCATACACAGTCCATACATAATATAAAATCAGTGGCTCACAATATCATCACATAGTTGTGTATTCATCACAGTGGTCATTTTTAGAACATTTGCAGCACTCCAGAAAATGAAGTGAAAAGAAAAAAGAAAAACTCATATATCCCCTACCCCTTACCCCTTCCTCTCATTGACCACTAGTATTTCAATCTACCCATTTTTTTACCCTTTATCCCCCCCATTATTTATTTACCTTCTATCCTTATTTTTTTATTCATCTGTCCATACCCTAGATAAAAGGAGATTAGACTTAAAGTTTTCGCAATCACATTGGCACATTTAAAAACTATATAGTTATACAATCATCTTCAAGAATCAAGGCTAATGGGACACAGTTCAACGGTTTCAGGTACTTCCCTCCAGCGCTCCAATAACCACAAACTAAAAACATATATCTATATAAGGCATAAGAATAACCCCCAGGATAATTTCTCAACTCTGAAATCTCTCAGCCATGAAACTTTATTTTGCCTCATTTCTCTCTTACCCCTTTTGGGAAAGAAGGCTTTCCCAATCCCATGATGCCGAGTTCCAGCTTATCCTGGGAGTCCTGTCCCACATTGCCAGGGAGATTTTATACCCCTGGGAGTCATGTCCCACATAGCGGGGTGGGCAGTTAGTTCACCTATTCAACCGGCTTAGAGAGAGAGGCCACATCTGCACAACAAAAGATGTTCTCTGGGGGTGACTCTTAGGCATAATTATAAGTAGGTTTAGCTTCTCTTTTGCAGGAATAAGTTTTGCAGGGGTAAACCCCAAGATCTAGGGCTCTGCCTATTGAATTGGTTCTTCCCCATGACTTTTTAAAAATTTTTTTAATTGACAAATAAACAACAACATAAAACACAAACATTCTTAACATACAAACATTCCATACATGGTGTACAATCAATGGTCACAATATCATCACATAGGAGTATATTCATCTCATGATCATTTTTTAGCACATTTGCATCACTCCAGAAAAAGAAATAAAAAGAAAAAAGAAAAAAACTCATACATACCATACCCCTTGCCCCTCCCCCTCATTGACCACTAGTATTTTCATCTACTCAATATATTTTAACCTTTGTTCCCCTTATTTTTTTTCTATACCCCTTACCATTCCTTTTCATTGATAACATATTTCAATCTACTCAATTTGTTTTAACATTTGTTCCCCCTATTATTTATTTACTTTTAATCCATATTTTTTACTCATCTGTCCATACCATAGATAAAAGGAGCATCAGACACAAGTTTCTCACAATTACATAGTCACATTACAAAAGCTATATCATTATACATTCATCTCTAAGAAACATGGCTGCTGAACACAACTCTACAGTTTTAGGCATTTTCCTCTAACCTCTCTAATAGACCTTAAACTAAAAAGGGGATATCTATATAATGTGTAAGAATAATCTACAGGATAACCTCTCAACTCTGTTTGAAATCTCTTAGCCATTGATTCTTTGTCTCATTTCTCTCTTCCCCCTTTCAGTCGGGAAGATTTTCTCAATCCCTTGATGCTGAGTCCCAGCTCATTCTAGGATTTCTGTCCCATGTTGCCAGGGAGGTTTACACCCCTGGGAGTCATGTCCCACGTAGACAGGGGGAGGGTGGTGAGTTTGCTTGCCGTGTTGGTTGAGAGAGAGATAGGCCACATCTGAACAATAAAAGAGGTTCTCTGGGGGTGATTCTTAGGCCTAATTTTAAGTAGGCTTAGCCTATCCTTTGCAGGGATAAGTTTCATATGAACAAACACCAAGATTGAGGACTCGGTTTATGGATTTGATTCTCCCCACTGCTTGTGAGAACATCAGGAATTCTCCAAATGGGGAAGTTGAATTTTCCCGCTTTCTACCCAGTCCCCCAGGGGACTTTGCAAATACTTCTTTATTCACTGTTCAAATCACTCTGGGATTTATCCGGGCATCACTCTGGACAAACCTACAAAATCTCATGCCCTATTCAAGGTTCCATGTACTTACAGTGTTCAGTTAACCTGTCCATATAAGTTATGTTAGGAAATGCACTAGTCAAACTATAAATTTTGTACCAAATAAACATTTTTTTTTACTTTAACCCATGACTTTGTTTTGATCTTTGATTCCTCAAGGCACGGCAAAGAAAACAAAATTCAAAGCACCATTACACTCTTTAAAACACTTATATTTTATGTTTATATAATATATACATCAGAATTCACAAAATATATCTTATTAAAGTGAACTTCTGGAAAAGTAACGTGTTCAAAATAGCTAAGTAAATTAAGTTTAAATTTAATATTTTCATAGGTGCTGGAGAAAATTTGGAGAATACAATGGCAGCCTTTCAACAGTAAGTATGTATAAAGGTCTTTTTATTTGGGGTGTGGGGGAGGTGGAGGTGCATCGTCCAGGAAATGAACAAAGGTACTCTTTAACATTTTTTTTATCTTCAAAATGATGATGATCCACATAGTGAAGATAGTGTACAAGTGGCATTCACCTGTGATAGTTGTTTCTACTGTATTATATATTTTTTAATTCGTCTGAAGTGTTACGAAAAGTACTTGGCTTCTGTATTACTGAATTATACTGAATATAAAAGATATTATAGTTCCAAAGCAGAAAGAAAACATTTGTAACAAGGAACATACTGTGTATAATGCTAATTAGTGCTGGACAGAAATGAAACGACAAAGTGGCTGCTTTTATAAACAAGATTACGTATCTATCTATACAGTAATTTTTGAACAGCATTGAATCTTCTATCTGGTCTTTCTTTTTTGAAGCCTCGTAGATCGTTGATCTTACTTTTGTAATAAATTAAAAATTTTTTCTATTTGTACATTATTCATATTTCATTGTGATGTCTTTTGGAGCCTCACAGAGAAGCAGCAGGAGAGACAGGAATGAAAGTTGGTGGATACCTTCCTTGTTCTTTGTCTTAGAGTAAATGATTACAGTTTATCTGTGGTAATCGTGGGAATATTATTTTATTCCCCCTGAATATAATGAGGCTAAGAAATCAGGAGAATTTGATTTAAGTTCTTGTTCTGCTTCTCATCCATTCAAATACATTTTAGAAATTATTTTCCTATTGTCAGATCCAAATGTACTACTTATCCATATTCTGGTTTCATCTAAATCCTCTTCCCCTTGTATTTACCATCCCTTACTCTTCCTGTTCTATAATATGTTGTCTTTTGACTATGATCTCAAAAGTCTCTTGCAGCTCCAAATTTCAAAATCTCTCCTCCTATCACAGACTGTGAAACAATACTTTAAATTACTTAAATTCCCTTTCCTACTGATATTTTGTATCTTTATTTAGCTAAATAGATATAGCTGAATATAGATATACAATCTCATCTGTACAACCCTCACTGAAATGCACTGTATACACACAAAATCATTTGTCAAATATTTGTTGATTATGATGTAGATGAAATGTATGACTTGGAAAAACTGCTCATAACTTTGAATGATTTCATCATTCTTTAGGTTTAAAGTACCTTCTTTTTATAAGAACTTATCCATATTTTTTGTTAAATTTTGACCCATACCCTTTTTTATGGAATAAGAAAATGATTTGTATAACTAGTTATTTTAAGGGTGATGCATTTGAAAATGTCAAAAATATTTTTTTAATTTTGAAAACTTTTTTTTTTTACTTTTTAAAAAATTTATTTCATTGATATATATTATATATTCACATACCATGTAATATCCAACATGTACAGTCAGTGGTTATTTTTGAAAATTTTATGCTGTAAATTTTTTTTGATATTCTAAGTTTATCTAATTTAGATAGTTTTTACTTGCTAAATATATTACATTTCTCTCTTCAGCAGTTCTTATATAATTTTTTTTCAAGTAGTAACTAAAGAAAAGTGCCACAGTCTTCTCTTTTTAGTTTTTGTAGTTTTTTTCTGGTACTTTGGAAAAATAGAGGAACTCTTCCGCATGTTTGCTAGATGTAGTTATTTGGAGGCTTCTTGCTAATTGACTTTGAAATCTGTAGAAAGCTAAATCAAATAAGCCTTAGTTTTAACCTCTTTTTTTTTTTTTTTTT
>PVIY010040474.1:0-22345 GCA_004026745.1 Myrmecophaga tridactyla
TAGAAGTGTAGAGATTTAACTTTGTACATACTCTACCCACTTCTCTACTGGCAAGTCAGTAGAATTTTACACAAACAGAAAGTTCCACTGACCTAAAGACTGGACTTAGTACAGCATAAGACTTTATCTAATCTTTCTGTGATTTTTAGAATGCTACTTTTTAGTTTTTAGAATGCTATGATTAATATGACAAATGTGGACATCAGATTGAAATAATGCATAGTTGGTGAAATGTCTAAAAAATCTAATGGAACATTTAATTAAAAAAATTCTTACCTTTTGTTGTGCTGTAGGACCTTGTGATATGGGTGGGAAAGTACAAGGTATTCTTCCGTGATGGATATGATATGGTAGTAAGAGACTGGGATCTAAAGGAACCCAGGGAACTGAGAGACTGGAAGGTATATCAGGAGGAATGCAGTGAGTTTTATGCAAATTATATGCTGTCCTAGTAACTTTTCCATCAGAGCTCTTGTAGATCAGGAGTGAAGAATCTTCTGCTGCATGAGACAGTAAGTAGGAACCTTCCTGCAAGCTAAATGCACACAATGAAACTTAATTCATTTGCTCACTGTGCCAATTTTAATAGCACTTTCTTAATCATGATCTATTTAGTAAAACTGAAAACGATTATGGGAATGAAACACCCACCTCTAACATACTGTTATGACCAAATAAGATTTTTGAAATCTCTTAAACTATTTTTATGCTTTCTTAGGCAATTAAATTTAATTCTTACTCAAAAAGTTTAGAAAATCTGATTTTCTTTACTGTCGTTACTATTATATCAATTTGTAAGATGAGATTTTAGTATTAATGGGAATCAAATAATCTAATTCTCTAATCCATGGCCAACATATAATTACAGTGAAAAGCATTCCATGACTGTATATACAAAGCTACTATACTATACTCAACAAATAATGATTGGGCACCTACATCATACCTGGTATAGGTAAATGTGCCACATCACAGTTGAATAGTTTAAAATAAAGTGGCAGAAACAATCACTGAAACAATAACAATACAATATGAGGTATTATGACAATGATAACAGTAACAATAGCAGCTAATAGGTATTGAATAATAACAGGTACTGAATATTTATTACGAGCAAACTACTATTATAATGAATCACATGTATTTTCTTATTAAATCTTTCACAATAACCCTACAAGCCTAGTATTTATTATAAATCCCATATTAGAGATAAAGAAACAGAAATTAGAGGAACTGAGCAATTTTCCAGAAGTTTGGAAGTGGTAGGGCTTGGATTTAAACCCAGGTAGTTTAAACCTTACAGGACATACCCTTAATCACTGTACTCTGTAACACAATAATCAGAGTTATGTCAAACATCAAATCTATATTTTCTGATTCCTTAGAAAGCTTAAAATAATTCAACATTTTACCATAAAGAGTTAAAGGGACAGGATTAATATACTGAGCTTTCTTGGGATTACACACTTCTCTTGATCAAAGGCAATAAAGAGAACACCAGTTCTTTCCTTCAGTATATCATTAAAAATAAAGATTTACCATACTTTAGTTACACAGGTCTGCCTACAAGTCTAAAAAGCTGGATTTTTAACTTTTTAAATGGAAAAGAAATAGGTATTGATGGAGGTAGTCCACAGAATTATTTGCTATGGAAATCCTTGAGAATTTTTCCAAATAATCACTTTTACACTTCCATATAAGGAAAATAATAATAACTGATTTGGTAGTGGTAATACATAACATTTCAAAGAAAGATCAAGTATTTATCAACAAAAATCATGTATCTTAACTACCTTCACTATAAATGAGGAAAGCTTTGGTTTACACAGGAATGTATTTAACTCACTGAAAATAGTAAGACACTCTAAGAAACGTTAAATGCCAAACAAGAGCAATGTACAGGGATACAAACTGTGGTAGGCAGAATAATGACCTCCTTACAATGTTCACATATTAACCCCCAGAACCAACTGATGTTATGTTACATGATGTGCTGGTTTGAAAGGATGTATGTCCCCTAGAAACGCCATGTTTTAGTTAAAATCCCACCTCACAAAGGTAGAATGTTTGAAAACTGTAATCAGATCATCTCCCTGGATGATGTGATTTAGTCAAGAGTGGTTGTTAAACTGGATTAGGTGACGACATGTCTCCACCCATTGGGTGGGTCTTGACTGGTTTACTGGAGTCCTATAAAAGAGGAAACATTTTGGAGAATGAAGGAGATTCAGAGAGAGCACAGAAGAATGACATAGCCATGAGAAGCTGAGAGCCCACAAACCAGTGACCTTTGGAGATCAAGAAGGAAAATGCCTCCCGGGGAGCTTCATGAAACAGGAAGCCAGGAGAGAAAGTAGCAGATGATGCCTTGCTCGCCATGTGCCCTTCCAGATGAGAGAGAAACCCTGAATATCATCGGCCTTCTTGAACCAAGGTGTCTCTGGATGCTTTTGATTGGACATTTACTAGCAACTTATTAAATTCCCCTTTTTAAAAGCCATTCTGATTCTGGTATATTGCATTCCGGCAGCTAGCAAACTAGAACACCTGACAAAGGGGAATTAAGGTAACAGATTGATTTAAGGTTGCTAGTCAGCTGACATTTAAAACAGGGGAAATTATTCCAGATTATCCAAGTGGGCTCAATGTGATCACAAATATCCTTAAATGTGGAAGAGGGAAGAAAATCAAGTGAGATGTGACTATGAAAAGGTTAGTGAAGTGACATGAGAATGACTTAACTTTGTCAGATTTGGAGATGGAAGAAGATGGCTACTAGCCAAGGAATACAGGTGGCCTCTAGAATTTGGAAAAGGCAAGAAAACAGATCATATCCACAGCCTACCTGCAGATGCCTTCATTTTAGCTCAGTGAGACCCAAGTCAGAATTCTGACATACAGAACACAGTAAGAAAATAAATTTGTATTGCTTTATGCCACTAAATTCATGGTAATTTGTTACAGCAGCAAGAGAAAACTACCAATACACAAACCAAAAAAGATATTAATATGATTTCAGAAAGGATCTAATAAATTACAGATAAGCACTGCATATACATATAAGCACTGTATGTGATAAGAACAGAAAACATAAAATAAAAATCCTGTCATAGAATCACAGAACTGAAAAGCATGTAGGCAATTATCAAGTACAACACTGCCATTCATAAATATAAGGGAACTGACATTCAGTTACACAGCAATATGGTTAAATGGATGACTTAGTTCTAGAATTTTGAGATTTTAACTTAAGTTCAGGCACTTGAATTGTTTTCCATCCTCTCTTTTGGCAAGGGCAAAACAGAAGTAATGCAAAAGTTCATATAACAAAACCATCTGATAAATGATTAGGTGGAGAATCTATTCTAAGATTTGCCATGGACCTAATGACATTTGACCATTAGCTCTATTTTGCTTCCTCATTCTGAAAATGAAAACAATATAGCTTATGGTAGGCCCAAAGTGTGCATATCCTAATCCCCAGAACCTGTGAATATGTTATCTTATATGGCAGAAAGGTCTTTGCAGATATGATTATGCTAAGATCTAGAGATGGGAAGATTATCCAGTTAGGCCAAATGATGTAGTCACAAGTATTCTTGTAAGAGAACACAAAGGGGACACTACTACAGAAGGGGAGAAGGTAACATGATAATGGAAAAAGAGACTGGAGAAATACTCTTTGAAGATGGAGGAATGGGCCACAGGCAAAAAATACTGTGGCCAGTAGAAACTGAAAAAGACAAGACAACAAATACTACCTCAAGAGCCCCCAGAAAGAACCACCCCTGCTCACTTGATCCCAGTGAAACTGCTTTTGGACTTCTAACCTCTAGAATTGTAAGAGAATAAATGAGTTGTTAAAAGCTACTAAATTTGTGGTAACTTGTAAGAGCAGAAATAGAAATCTAAAACAAGAGCCTCATAGGAAAATGTAGTTGCAACTCATCGAATATGATACTATCATATTATCAGTTTACTTTTATTTGTACAAATGAACTCTTGATAGAATAAAATAAACCCTGTTTTTCTAAGATTTTTTTATATATCCCTAACAATATTTTCAATGTTTCTGTGAATTTTCAACCAAGAAATATGTTTAAAAAAAATACTTACCTACTTAATTTCCTTAGGATGTGTTGGAGGATATTAAATAAACTTGAAATCCTGTAAAAGAGAAGAAATCCACATAAAATGACACCACTCAAAACTAACTCTTAAAAATTACAGTTCCTCAGGAAGAGCACTGCTCTCAATAACAAAAGGGAACAGTCGATAAATGACATAAGCCAGAACAAAAGGACAAATATTGTATGATTCATTTATATGAAATATCTAGAATAGGCAAATACATGGAGACAGAAAATAGGTTAGAAATTACCAGGGCTGGAGAGAGAGGGGAATGGGGAATTATTGTTTAATAGGTACAGACTTGCTATTTGGGGGTGATGAAATGTTTTGGTAATGGATGATGGTAAGAGTTGTACAATGCTGTGAGTATAATTAACATTACTGAATTGTATACTTAAAAATGGTTCAAATGGGGGATATTATGTGTTATATATATATATATACACACACACACATACATGATTACAATGAAAATATTTTTAAAAAGGAAACAGTAAAAGGATAAAACATGGAATATCAAAATTTATTTTGATGTGGATTGAATTATAATATTCACTGCCATTTCTGGAGTTCCCTTCATAGTCATACAGTATTAATTTGGCTTTGTGCAAGTCAGAGCAGGTGTAAAGAGATCACTATTTTATGTTCAAGTTATGTACTGTTAAAAATGTTCAGGGTGCAAGGTGGTTCAATGATAGAATGCTCACCTTCCACGCGGGAGACCTGGGTTTGATTCCTGGACAATGCACCACCCCCCCGACAAAAAAAAAGAAAAAAAATTTCAGAAGTCTCTAGCAGACCTAAATCTGCAGGAGAATTTGTCTTTTAGAGATGGCAGTGAATTAGCTTCCGAAGAAACTGACTGGTACTTTAAATGTATGCTGCCAGAGAAGCTGCTGATTAGGAGCAGGATAGTTAAAGGGAAATGAAAAATATTACTCTAAATATTTCTTTAGTATCTCTTCTAGGCCTGAACTCACTCTTTATTATCTCTTTTTTTGAAAAATGATTTTCACTTGGGTGAGGAGAGTAGAAGCAAGGAGTAGGGTATTAAAAAGATTTTCTACTCATATCTGAAAAGGAAAGTTAACTTTCAAGGGAAGCAAACTAATAACAGAAGTAGATACATTTAAATACAAGCAGAATTCAAGGTTTAAATCTGGGACCCTTACAAAACTGTATCAAGACCCAAAGTTAAAACTATGCAGCAGGATTACCAAGGCTGTCGATCTAGCTCAGCTGTGTGCTCTAGGGCAAGTCACTTGATAAGTTAGTTTCCTCATATATAAAGTGGAGATACCACCACCATGCCTTCTTTGCAAGTTGACAGATTCAAATCAATAATGTTCATAAATTACATTCTTTTGCATTTAGGCACCTGGAGCACTTGACTACAATAAATTCATTTCAGTCTGTTAAATAATAATACCTGGCTTAATATAATATCTGGATACATCCCAGAGTATGTTGGGCAGATAATTAAAAAGTATCAGCAAAGTCCCTTAGGGACTCGAGAAGAAATATGGAACTATTAAACTTTCCCACCAGGGATACCCATGATACTCTCTCAAACATTAGGGATTCACAAGTTAATAGGCCATGCCCTTAATCTTGAGGCTTGCTTTTATGAAACTTATTTCTGTAGTGAAGAAGCTAAGTCTACCTATAATTATGCCTTAGAGTTACTCCCAGAAAATCTCTTTTGTGGCTCAGATATGGCCTCTCTCAAAGCCTAACTCTGCAAGGAAAATGACTACTCTCTCCTCTATGTGGGATATGACATCCAGGGTTGAAAGTCTCCCTGGCAATGTAGACATCCCAGGGATGAACCTAGCCCTGGATGTAGGACTGACAATGCCTTCAGGACCAAAAGGGGGAAAAGAAATATAACAAAATAAGGTATTAGTGGCTAAGAGTTCAAATAGAGTTGAGACACTATTCAGGAAACTACTCTTATGCAAGCTTTAGCTAGATATCGCTAACTGCCAAGGTCTGCCAAATCCCAATCGAATCATTCCTGTTAACCTAAAAGAACATCTAGGGTTCTATCTGAAATCCTAAAAAAGTTAGATGTACTAAATTTACTTTCCAGAAACCTATAACCTCCAGATGGTTCCTAGGCCAGATAAATCCTGAAACCCAGAGGGGCCAGCCTGTCCAAGAACATCAGCTAGTTCCACCCCCCTAGCCCATATTGTTGACACCCCTTTCAACATGAAAAGTTAGAATGGGCATAGCCCAAATATCCCTAAAGGTTGGGAAAAGGATCAAAGGAGTTATAACAATAAAGATAGGATTTAACAAATGAATGACTGCTGAATCATTATATTGATATTTCTTTTAGTCTTCAGTGTCCTGGAGCAGTTAGAAGGAAAACCCTGAAATTATGGAACTGCAAACCATACCAAACTTTGAAATCTTTTCTATAACTGCTTGTTAAAATGTACTTGGAAATTTATTGGTTTTTTTGTATATCTGTTCTATTTCACAATAAAGAACATTAAAAAAAAATGCTTGGCAAAAGAAGAGCAAGCATTTAGAAGTTAGGGTATCCAAATCAGTGTACACAATCCTGAGACCGAAGAGTCAATGACTTTCTATCCTTTCCCTGCCCTGTAAAGGGGTAGGTACATCCTTTTCTATGCACTTCAGAAGATGGCAAGTCCCTCTCATTCTTTCCACTTTTTTCTTAAGGAGAAGGACTGGAGCTACTGGCATTATACTTAATATGGAGATGGAGATGATAATATGGATTACACAGTGGGTCAAGGGAGCATCACTGTTTAAAATAATTTAAAGCCTTGAGAATAAATGATTTAAATTTAACCAATATTTAGAAATAAAGGAAAATTAGGGATCATATTAACAAGGTTTCAATTCCTACCACAACGAAAATGTTCTTACTTGAGGGCTGAAAGCTTTTCTTTTAATTCTTCTGAGGTAATTTCTTCAAGCAGGAATAGCTTTGAAGTAAATGCATCAATATGCCCTAAAATAAAACATTAAACTTAGAAGAAAAAATAACTGTAGGATTTAAAAAACAAAAAACCAACAAGTTATCCAATCTCCCTGAAGATGTTTTTAGAAGACTTCAATGACATTAAAGGAATTTTAAATACATGCTAGGAGGAGGAGAAATACACATTTTTGTGAAGTCTAGTAACTAAGGCTGTAAATAAAAATGACCTAAAAATTCAGAGTATAAAGAAATATGTATTAACTCTAAAATACTGGCTAAATGTAGAAGAATTTACACATATCCACACAAAAATTATCTCTAACAATGACAACTGTTAAAATATTGGTACTTCTAATTCAATTAAAGTACATCTTTAAAGATTTTCTAGAGAAATATCTGCCTATTATCAAATCAAATTAGATAAAATCAAATTTATAGTATTTGAATGCTCTCTACATCTCTAAGACATACTTGGCTCTTAGGGTAAAAATCAGATTATTAAAATCCGGGTTATTTTAAATGAAAGCACCCCATAGGATTTCCTATGCTTTAAAAACAAAGCAAAAACACAAAAATACACAAAAACACCAGTCTGCTCAAAGTCTTACTTTTTTACAAACATGAGCTGATTTTAGAATTCCAAACGACAAAATAGCAAATTTTCAAGGTGGTGCTTCTATTTGAAAAAGTAGTATGTTGACTCTAAGCCCAACTCTGTATATGAAATCATAGCTCTCCCCCCTACGTAGGATATGACTGAAATCCAGGGGTGAAAGTCTCCCTGGTGGCATGGGAGAGGACTCCCTGGGATCAATTCCATCCTGACCCACAACAGGGAAAAGAAGTGTAACTAATAAAGTATCAGTGGCTGACAGAGTTGAAATAGAGCCAAGAGGCTACTCTGGAGGTCACTCTTAAGCAAGCCTCTGTTAGATATTGCTACCTATCATAACTTGCCAAACCCCAACCTAAATCATTCCTGCCAATCCTAAAGAACACCTAGGGCAATATATAAGATTCTACAAAGGTTCCATGCACTAGTGTAGCTTTCCAGAAACCAATAACCTCCAGATGGGTCCCTGGACCAGATAAGTCCTGAAACCTGGAGGGCCCTGCCTCCCCAGAACATCAGATAGTTCCATCTCCATACCCCATATTACTGACAGCTCCTTCCAACATGAAAAAGTCAGAATGGCCATAGCCCAAATACCCCTAAAGAGTGGAATAGAAAGATCAAAGGTGAGGATGGAGTTAAACAGAGAAGGTAGGGTTTAACAAATGAATATGATCAATGCATTATTAAATTGATATTTTAGTCTCCAGTATCTTTTTTTTGTCTATTTTAATCCTTTTTTTTTTTTTTAATAATGTAACAGTTTTCTTGACAACTGCAGATATGTAAGACTATTTGGTAGTATTCAGAAACATTATAGCAATGGTGGTTTTCCTGATTGGTATGTAGTCTTCAATAATTAGAAGGAGTTACTTGTATGAAACTGCTGTTAAACCAGTAAGACTGCATTTATGCATCCATCAGGGTTGTTGGTAACCTGGGCATATTTCCCCCAAATAACTTTGCCTCCTTGTGTCACAAGGCCCAGCTTGCTCACATTCACTTCAATGACAGCATCTTTGGTAGTAACATCCAAGGCTGTATATAGCAGGGATGAGGGATTCTTCTTTACACCAAGTATTGGCAGACAAAAGGTGGCCTTAAATTCAGGATGTGTTATGTGTGCCTTCTTGAAATATAATCCCATTGGTCTAATGAATCTTTCATATTCAGGTGGTTTTCGTGGAAAGCCATCTCCAAGAAAGCAGACTTTAGTAACCATCCTTTTCCATGCTTTCTTTTTTCTCTTTCCTGTTCAAGTAACTTTTAATACTTCTGTTTCTCCCTGGGCACAAACTTTGGGCAGAGGGACTTCCCATTTCCCTGCTTTCTCTTTTCATTTTGTTTAATCATATTGGAAAGTACTTTAGCTCGGCCCACTCTCAGTTCAGCAGATAAGCAGGTACTGCACCACAGTCTTCTCATCACTCTTTTGTTTGGTATTTCTCTTTTCATGCATTTTGATAGTCTTTTTCATTTGTATTTTCTCAGCATGGCGCTGTTTATGGTAGAGTTTAGCCTACAGACCAATCATCTTTTTTGCCTTTATTGAACATTCATGAGCCTCTCAACATTCTTTCTTTCTCTTTTTCTCCTGGTAATCCAAACGATAGCCACAGCGTTTATGGTGTAACTTAATATATTCGTTTTGTGGCATGGTGAAGCCAGAGAGCCACCAAGCGCAGCCATGGGGGTGTGAAGCACCACTCAATTTTCGGGACTTGGAGACCCACAAGCTGACTCTACGCAACCTACGACAGGAAAGGGTCAGTCTCTGGTATCTTTGAGCAGCTAGAAGTAAAAACTTAAAATTGTGGAATTGCAACGCATGCCAAACTCTGAAATCTGTTCTACAACTAATTGTTGTGCTGTGCTTTGAAATTTATTGCTTTTTTGTATATATGTTATTTTTCACATAAAAAGAAAAAAAGTTGATTGTGATAATAAAAAAATATTTATTCCTTCTAGCCTCCTATATTTTGGAGCAGCTAGAAGAAAAAATCTGAGATGGGAACTGTAACCCATACCAAATTTTAAAATCTGTTCTATAACTATTTCTTAAAATATACTTGGAAATGTATTGCTTTTTTGTATATATGTTATATTTCACAATAAAAAAAAGTAATACAACAACCACGTTATTGTAACATAGTTAAAAAACAAATTAGCATGAAGAGTGTAACATTAAATGCTGAAAACAATATATTTTTTTTTTATTTTTTAAACTTCCAATATTCAGAAGAAATTACCTGGAAAGCTGATGTCAATCCTTGGGAGAACAAAAAGTGCACATAATCTAACGTCTCATTTTCATATCTAGCTCCTTTTAATAACTGTATTTGCTTTGTGAGCATAAAAATTATTTAACTAGAAACATTTTTATGAGATGCCTTCCTTATAACAAATCCATTTGTTCTTACACCCGTCTATTATTTCCTGTGTCAAGTTTTCATTTCACCTCTGGATTTCTAACACTGATTTTACAGTGATTTTTTAATAACGAAAACATATTTTAATAGGTTAATAACTAAAATATTTTTAGATATTAACTAAATACACCTTTGAGGACATTTACTAAAAGTTCTTACTTCAAAAAAAAATCTCAAAGAGAAGTATATATAGGTCAAATATGGTCGTTCAAATATAACTATAGAGAAAATACCACGTATAAGTACTTTGCTGACCTCCTTCTTCAAGGAGTTTACAATACTTCTAATATTGGAGCTTTAAAATCTGTGGAGCCCAAATGAATTATACGTGTGCTTAAGATATTTATCTCCTCAGCCACTGGGGCAGCTGAGCAAGGCTTGGAGCGGTGACAGCTTCCATGAATAATTTCTCTTGTATATCATTATACTGTAATTAATTATGTGTGCCAAAGCTGGGAAGTACTTCTTCATATAATATACTTTTCATATACAGTTAGTTCTTGATTATTCATGGTAGTTATGTTCTATAAAGTTGCTATGAGTTCTGAATTAGCAAACACTGAACCATTGGTTCTAGGGAAAATATAAAGGTAGGTTCTGCAAGCCTCAGGTGACAACACTTTAACTGTCATAAACATAACCTTGTTTTACATGTGTTTTTTCTCAAAGACACTTGACTTTATATTGTTGAGTCATTAACATTGAATTCTTGACCAGCAGACCTACAACTCATGCCTGAAAGAAGCTAGTGTAACATATCTTCTCCATACAGCATATCACAGCCTTCTTGCATTTAGGCACACTAGACAGCAGTTTTAGCACTGGGCCTGGGGGCCATTTTAGATAGTAAAATCACCAGCAAAAAGCACAAAAATGCAAAAAATACGACAATAAACGTATCATGAAAAGGAAACTTGTTTACAATACAAGACCTGAAACAAGAAGGCAAGAACAGTCATTTTGTTCAACCTCAGCTGGGAATGTGTTTGTTGGTGACTCAACTTTTTTGCTCCTCTGGGCTTGTTCACAAATGACTGCAAAAGCACCATGAGTATTGATTTGAGGGTAACAAATTTTAGTACGTAGGTAAATTCGCAAATATAGAGTCCATTAATAACAAGAACAGATTGTATGTGCACACATACATATATTCACACATATATTTATATGCATATATATAGGCAGTCCTTGCTTTGCATGATACTGTGGGACCATAAAAATGACCATGCAAGTTGAAAAAAACGCAAAGTGGTCTCATTTAACAATGGAAGAAATTACAATTATTCCATTACCTTAAAATTTCTTTTGTCAAAACATTTTAAGTTCTGTTGATTTTAAATGTATAGGGAAATGAAAAAAGAGTAAAACAAATATTTAGTTAGTACACTGATTTAAAACATTAGAAATGTTGAGAATTAAAGCATTTTATTTCTTTGTTGAAAACTTATAATCAAGAATAATTTGAACAGTGCTTGCCATCTTCTTGTCTTTTAACTGATGCTATGAAGTGACCATCTTTTCTATGCTTTGGTGAATTGTCATACTCCTCTATAAGTGAGGATCAGCTTTCAACATTGTATCCTTTGTTAGAGCATCTCTGAGAGTTCATTTAATGTGAAATTTTATGTCAGTGTCACTTATGTGGAACATCATCTTATCTACAAATACTTTTTTCATTTATGCCAATAAGTTTGCCTTTAGTAAGTTCCTTTAGTTGCATATCTACAGTTTCTTAAACCACAGCAGTGTCAACATTCCTGCAGTAAGCTACTTCTTCTATAACTCCAGTTATGTTTGAGTCAAATTTCTCTTCCAGCATTATCACCTTTTATTTCTTTGCTGTGATTTAATCTTTATTAACCAATTCTGTTTCTATTTTACATTTCTATAAAACTTCACCTGGGTTTATCACTGGGAGAGGACAAGACAACATAAAACTACATGTTTATCGCCCATGCAAATAACAGATGTGCAGTGATGAATCACTCAGACTTTGTGACTGGTCACTGATCGATATGTGTCTGTTATTTACATAGTGATTTGTGGACTCAAGAGGCAGCAGTAAAGTTTGTACTTTATGCAATTACAGTAGATAATATACTGTGGTAACTGAAATTTGTGCATATCAGAAATGTGCCAAATTAGAACTACCTGTCTGTCAATTATATATAATTTATATAAATAAAATAAGACTGGAGGGTGGATACGGAGGTATGATTACTACTTTGTAAATGACATTAATTCCATTCTCCAGGTTGCGCTACCATCACTACTACCCACTACAAAACTTTTTCATCACCCCAAAGAGAAAGTCTGTAGCTATTAAGCAGTATCTCCCCATCTTCTTTATCCCCCAGCACCTGAAATATGTGACTGAGAAACTGAATTTTTAATTTTACTTAATTTTAATTAATTCAAATATAAATAGCCACATCTGCTAGTGGCTACTGTATTACACAGCATATTTACAGAGTAACTATTAAAAGAATAGTAAAGAGTGTCTAACTCTCTTATCATATAATTATCATGATAATAAAGGGAAAATATGAAATAATGAAAAATAATCAATCCACAAGAAGGCAGGCACTAAAAGGAAAAAAAAAAAAAGTCCCTAAATAAATTAGCCAAATAGAAATCATCTATTAAAATGGTAGACATAAACCCACATTCATTTGTAATGTGTAGCAATTACTATTGGTACTACAAATATTAAAAGAGGATACTACAAAGACTTTATGCCAATAATTTTGAAAATTTAAATAAAATGTATACTTTTTTTCAAGAATAAGTACCATGAGTTACCAAAATTCAGACAAGAAATTAAAAATATGAATGGTTGTATGACTATTAAAAAATTGAATTTGCAATTAGGATCTTCTCACAAAGAAATCTTTCAGCCAAAAAACCTTCGTGGGTAAATTCTACCTCATATGGAAGAGAGAGGTAACAACAATCACATACAAATTCTTTTAGATAACAGAAATAAGAGGAAATACATCCCAATTCATTTTATGAAGTCAATATAATCTTAATACCAGTACCTGGCTAGGAAAATTACAAGCTACTCTTGCCTATAAACAGAGACAAAATTAAAAATAAAAATACTAACAAACTAAATCCTTCCATATATAAAAAAGAGTAATATAGCATGTAATATCTGAAAATCAGTCAATATGATTTATCATCTCAATAAATGTAGAAAAAATATTCAGTAAAGCTTTTCACCCATTCATGATTAAAATTATTAAAGTAGGCATAGAAAGAACTTCTTCATTCTAATGAAAGGTATCTACAAAAAAACCTATACAAAATGTCACACAAAGACTTTCAGGAAAATAAAGGATTAGGGAAGGAGATGCAGAGCCTCCCCAAAGCAGTGAGTAGGCAGGCAGACACCGTCCAAATCAACTGTTTTGGGGCTCTGGAGACCAAGGTGCTCTGTAAAACATCCAGAGAAGTCGGGGACAAAGAGACTGAGAAACTATGGTTAGAGACTGTGTGAAATTCCATCTGCGGCTCCTGGTGCTCATCCCCTACCCTCAAGGGAAGCAGTGATGGGTAGCCCAATCCTTGCCTGGGGGGCAGCTGTGGACTAGGATGGCTGCAGAAGTCCTCCTCCACAAGTACAGAAGGGAACAGGGCCCAATACTGAGCCAGACATTAGCTGGCAAAATAAGAATGTGGGAGTCCGCTGGCCCAGCTGGCCCAGTCTGACAATGTTGGTGCCACTGTTGAAACTGCATCAGAGATGGAACTGGCAAAGGGCCAAAACAACCTGCCTTTGTAGGGCTGAGGGGAACAGGCTGCTGAAGAGTACCAGCTACTGGACAGGTAACAAAGTGCAGCTTGGAGACAAGGATGGAGTCTTTCCTGACCACCTTCCAGAGCCCTCTATATCTGGCTGCATCCACTGTACAAGTACCAGACCCTGTTTTGGCTGAGAAATACTGATGAAGAGCCTAAGGAAGAACATAATCAACCAAAAAAATCCCAGACAAGAGAAGAAACCAATCTTCAGAATAAACCAATCAAGATAATCAGATAACTAGATATCAGCAAAAAAATCACAAACCATACTAAAACTCAGGAAGATATGGTCTACACAAAGGAACAATTAAAAAGTCAGAAGACATACACAATTTGAGACAATTAATCAAAGATGTTCAAAGACATCTCCTAAATCAATTCAAGGAAATGGCTAAGGAGATAAAGGATATTAAGAAGACACTAGTTGAACATTAAGAAGAATTTGAAAGCATATAAAGAAAGAAAAATAACATCTTATGGGAACGAAAAACACAATAGATGAAGTTAAAAATACACTAGACGCACACAACAGCATATTTGAAGAGGCAGAAGTAAGGATCAGCAAGCTAGAAGACAAAGCAATGAATCTGAACAGACAAAAGAACAGATGGAGAAAAGAATGGAAAAAACTTGAGTAGGGTCTCGGAAATGACTGACAACAGAAAACGCACAAACATATGCATCATAGGTGTCCTAGAAGGAAAAGAGCAGGGAAAAACCAGAAAGAATATTTGAGGAAATAATAGCTGAAATTTTCCCAACCATTATAAAAGACATAAATATATCAAAGAAGGCCGAAGTACTCCAAACAGAATAAATCTGAACAGACCCACAATAATTACTAATAAAAGGGGCAATTCACCAAGAAGAAATAACAATTGTAAATATCTATGCACCTAAGCAGGGTAACACTGGTAAAACTGAAGGAAGTAACAGAAGTCTCTACAATGATGTGGGAGACTTCAACACACTACTCTCAGTAAATAAAACATCTAACCAGATGATTAAAAAGGAAATAGAGAACTTAAATAATATGATAAGTGAACTAGACTTAACAGACATATACAGAACATTGCACCCCCCAAAAAACAGGATATAAATTCCTCTCAAGAACTCATGGATCAATCTCTAGGATAGATGACATGCTAGGGCACAAAACAGGTCTTCAAAAATTTAAAAAGACTGAAATTATAAAGAGCTCTTTCTCTGATACTAATGGAATGAAGCTGGAAATCAATTACAGACAAAGAACTGGAAAATTTACAAATATATGGAGGTTAAATGAACACTCATAATCAGTGGGTCAAAGAAGAAATTGAGAGAGAAATCAGTAAATATATCGAGATGAATGAAAATGAGAACACAACATATCAAAACTTATGGGGATAGGAAAGGCAGTGCTGAAAGGAAATTTATAACAAATGCCTACATTAAAAAGGGAGAAAGCTAAAATAAAAGACCTAACTGAATGCCTGGAGAAACTGGAGAAAACAGCAAACTAATCCAAAAGCAACTGGTGGAAAGAAATAAAAAAATATTAGAGTGGAAATAAATGAAATTGAGAACAACAACAAAAAAACCAATACAATCAATAAAATCAGAAGTTGGTTCTTTGACAGTATAAATAAAATCGACCCTTAGCTACAATGGCAAAGAGGAAAAGAGAGTAGATACAAATAAAATCAGAAATGAGAGGGGGGTCATCACCATTGACCCCACAGAAATAAGAAAAAATCCTAATAGGATACTGTGAGTCACAGCATGCCAACAAATTAGACTATGTAGATGAAAGGGACAACTTCCTAGAAGACAAGAACAAGCTACACTGACTCGAGAAGAAATAAAAGACTTCAACAAACCAATCAAAAATAAAGAAATTAAAACTGTCACACACAAAAAATCTCCCACCAAAGAAAGGCCAAGAATGACCAGACGGCTTCAGAGGTGAATTCTACCAGTCATTCTAAGAAGAATTAATACCAATCCTGCTCAACCTCTTCCAAAAAACTGAAAAGGAAGGAATGCTACCTATTCATTCTATGAAGCCAACACCCCCCAATATCAAGGTCTGATAAAGATACTACAAGACAAGAAATTACAGATCACTCTCTCTAATGAATATAGATGCAAAAATTCTCAACAAAATACTTGTAAACTAAAGCCTATAAATAAAGTCAACCCTTGTAGGTATGTAAAGGTGGTTCAACACAAGAAAATCAATTAATGTAATACACCAAATTAGCAGATCAAAGGGGAAAAAACATATGATCATCTCAATAGATACTGAAAAGACATTTGAAAAAATCAAGCACCCTCTCTTGATAAAAACACTTCAAAAGATAGAAATTGAAGATTTTCTCAACATGATAAGGGTATATATGAAAAACCTACAACTAACATCATAGTTAGCAGTGAGAGACTGAAAACTTTCCCTCTAAGATCTGGAACAAGATAAGGATGTCCACTGTCACAGCTATTATTCAACACTGTGCAAGAAATTCTAGATAGTGCAATTAGGCAAGAACGATAAATAAATGGCATCCAAATTGTAAAGGAAGAAGTAAAACTTTCACTATTTGCAGATCACATGATCCTATATTTAGAAGGACCCCCAAAATTTACAAGAGATACTAAACAAGTTCAGCAAAGTGGAGGGGCAGAAGATCATGCAAAAATCAGTAATGTTTCTATACACTAGTGTGCTGGTTTGAAATGATGTATGTACCCTAGAAAAATCATGTTTTAATCCTAATCCCATTTTGTAAAGGCAGCCTTTTCTTCTAATCCCTATTCAGCACTGTATGCTTGAAACTGTAATTACATCATCTCCCTAGAGATGTGATTTAATCAAGAGTGGTTGTTAGGCTGGATTAGGTGGAGGCATGTCTCCACCCATTTGGGTGGGTTTTGATTAGTTTACTGGAATCCTACAAAAGAAGAAACATTTTAGAGAAAGGGAGATACAGAGAGAGCAGAGAACGACACAGCCACGAGAAGCAGAAAGTCCAACAGCCAATAACCTTTGGAGATGAAGAAGGAAAACGCCTCCCAGGGAGCTTCATGAAACAGGAAGCCAGGAGAGAAAGCTAGCAGATGACACTGTGTTCGCCATGTGCCCTTCCAGATGAGACAGAAACCCTGACTGTTGTGTTCGCCATGTGCCTTCTCACTTGAGAGAGAAACCCTGAACTTCACTGGCCTTCTTGAACCAAGGTATCTTTCCCTGGATGCCTTTGATTGGACATTTCTATAGACTTGTTTTGACTGGGACATTTTCTCAGCCTTAGAAATGTAAACTAGAAACTCATTAAATTCCCCCTTTAAAAAGCCATTCCATTCCTGGCATATTGCATTCCGGCAGCTAGCAAACTAGAACAACTAGTAATGCGCAATATGAGGAGGAAATCAAGAAATAATTGCATTTACAAAGCAACTAAAATAATCAAGTATCTAGGAATAAACTTAGCCAAGGATGTAAAGGACTTGTATACAGAAAACAACAAAACACTGCTAAAATAAATCGAAGACCTATGGAAAAAGATATTCTGTTCCTGGATTGAAAGGCTAAATGTCATTAAGATATCAATTATATGCAAATTGAACTACAGATTCAATGCAATTGCAATATCAACATCCCAACAGCCTTCTTTGTAGAAATGGAAAAGCCAATTATCAAATTTATTTGGAAAGGAAAGTGACTATGAATAGCCAAAAACATCTTTAAAGCATGTTACATGTGGTCAAAACAGTATGGTAATGGTATAAAGATAAACATATTGATCAATGGAATCAAACTGCAAGATCAGAAATAGACCTTAGATGTGTGGTTGACTGATTTTTTGTTGTTGTTTTGGTATGCTGTATGGCAGGGTCACATTTCATTCTTTCTCCATGTGAGTATTCCATTATTGCAGCAAAAAAAAAAAATCTGCTGAATTTTTGTTTTTGTTTTTTTATTTGTTTGTTTTGGGAAGTGTAATGGGGCTGGGAATCGAACCTGGGTCTCCCTCACAGCAGGTAAGAATTCTACCCCTGATCTACCCCTGCACCCCTCGCAACTGATTTTTGACAAAGCTCCAAAGTTCACTCAATTTGGACAGAATAGTCTCTTCAATGAATAGTACTGAGAAAATTGGATATCCATAGCTAAAAGAATGAAAAAGGGCCCCCATCTTACACCCTATATGAAACTTAACTAAAAATGGATTAAAAGACCTAAATATAAAAGCTAGTACCATAAAACTCCTAAAATCATGCAGAATGATGAAATGTTGAAAGCTTTTCCACTTAAGATTATAAAAAAAGCAAAGGGGTACATTATTCACTTTCTATTAAAAAATGTTCTGGAAGTACTAGGCTGTGAAGGCAAGAAAAGAAAATTAAAAAGCATAAAGATTGGAAAGGAAGATATAGAATGGTCATTATCTGCAGAGAACATGATTGTAAACTTAGAAATTCAGAACAATCCACTGGTAAGTTATTAGAAAAAGTGAGTTTAGTAAGGCATACCTGCTTGAAACTATGATGTACCCCCCAAAAGCCATAACTTAACCCTGATCCAATCTAGTGGAGCCAGATCTACTGTTTAGGGTGGGAAACTGAATGGATTGTTTTCATGGAGATATGACATACCCAATTGTGGGTGTGACGTTTTGATTAGATGGAGATGTGACTCCACCCAATCAAGGTAGGTCTTGATTAGTGTACTAATCCTTAAGTGTACTCCTTTAAAAGGGGAAACATTTCAGAGAAACCTCAGTTGCAGACACCTGGAGAACAGCTGCTTCAGAGCTGACAGAGACACAGATGTACTTGGAGCACCAACAGAGAAAGCAGATGCCCAGATATGTGCAGAGTCCAGTAGATGTTGCCATGTACCTTCTTATGAGATGCTGAGCAAGCCAGAACCCAGAATTGTGTCCTGGAGGAACTAAGTGAAGGTCCACTGATGCTTAGAGAGGAAAACACTGGCATCAGAAGTGGATTCAACAAACCAGGAACAAGGACCAGCAGATGCCAGCCACATGTCCTCCCAGATCAGCCTTCCTTGAGCCAAGGTAAACTGGGACATATTTATGGCCACAGAATTGTAAACCTGTAACTTATTAAATTCTCTTTTAAAAGCTGTTCCTTTTCTGGTATATTGCTTTCCAGCAGCATTAGCAAACCAATACACAAGGTTATTGGATATAAGGGCAATATACATGATTAATGTGCAAACAGATTCTCTATACTAGGCACAAAACCATAAGAAAAAAAGATTTAAAAATGAAATATTTATAATATATATCAAATACAAATAAATGCACATTACAAAAGATGTGCAAGATCTTTATTTACATAGGAAAAAACCCAACATGTTACGAGAAATTACAGATATAAATAAATGGAGGAATATATAAAGTTCATGGACTGGAGGACTCGTAAGAGTGTCACTTTGTTCCTCTTTCATGGAGTCAATGCACTTATTAACAAAATCCCAATCTTTCATTGTTGGTAGAAATTGACAAGCAGATTCTAAAATTTGGAAATGCGAAGGGTAAGATAACAAAGAAACTCTTGAAGAACAAGTTGGCAAAACTTACTCTACCAAACAGTAAAACATATTATAGAAAGCCAAAATGATTAAGATCATGTGGTCCTACCTCAAGGACAGACAAATAGAACCACATATGTGGTATGCAGAAAAACTGTAAATCTAAAAATAAAAAGTATATTGGAGTGGCTAGAGGGAAGTACTTGAAACTGTTGAACTGTGTTCTAATAGCCCTGATTCCTGAAGACAACTGCATAACTATACAGTTTTTACGATGTGACTGAGTGATTGTAAAAACCTTCTGTCTGATGCTCCTTTTATCCAGGGTATGGACGGATGAATTTAAAAAATAAGGATAAAATAAATAAATAATAGGGGAGATAAAGTGTAAAAATTGGGCAGATTGAAATAATGTGGGTCAATGAGGGAAGGGTAAAGGGTATGGGATATATGAACTTTTCTTTGGAGTGTTGCAAATGTTCAAAAACCAATCATGGTGAAGAACATATAACTACGTGATAATATTGTGAGCCACTGATTGTATACTATGGTTGGACTGTACATGTGTGGGTATATCACAATAAAATTATTTTTTTAAAAAAGGTAAAACATAGGCTTCAAGAAGTCAATGTAGAGGAAGGTGCTAAGATGGCAGATTAGCAAGGTGTGGGATTTAGTTCATCCTCCAGAACAGCTACTAAATAACCAGGAACAGTACAGAACAGCTACTAAATAACAAGGAACAGTACAGAACAGCTACTGGGGCCATGTCAATGAATGCACACACAGCTTACCCCAATCTGGACCAGCTGGACTGGCTGTGAGCCCCCCCAGAACCGTGATTCCCCAAGCCAAGGCGGCTGGCGCCCTCCCCCACAGGCCGCTTCCTAGGAAAGAAAAGAGACTTTACCAGCAGCAGGAGCTGAGTGCAACTAAGCTTCAAGTGTGGAATTAATTCACAAATCGTGACTACTAAAAATAGGCCCGCAGCTCAGGTGAACCTGGTCAAAGTGGAGGTTGCTCATTTTTGCCCTGGCACTAAGGGGGCAGGGCTGACAGAAAAAGAAAAAAAAAGAAACAGAGGTTTTTGTGGCTGTGTTTCTACAAAGGCTTCACGGCCTTTGGATACAGCAGCAGGGCTTCTCAGGCAGCAACTGCCCCAGGCATAGGCAGAAACAAGCCTGTCTGAGACCTTGTCTGGAGCCTGTGCTTTCCCCAGGGGAGCGGTGAGGACCAACTCAGGTGGAATCCCTCCCTCAAGTAATTCAGACCCCAGGGCTTGGTAATTTGAAGCCATTAAAACCAGCCTATAACCTCTCCTCTGTCTCCACCACGCCCCCAGCAGGGAGAGTCTGCCAAAGTTAAAGGTCCCACATCATCTTATGCTGGTGGGACCTGCAGGCAGACAAGTGCCACATACTGGGCAGGATAAGAAAAACAGAATCAGAGACTTCACAGGAAAGTCTTTCAACCTGCTGGATCTCACCCTCAGGGAAAACTGACGCAGGTGACTCTTTCCTCCTGACAGGAGGCCAGTTTGGTCTGGGAAAATTCGGCTGGGGTCTATAATACCTAAGTAGATCCTCCTACAGGTGGGGGGAAAAAGGCACCATACAAGCAGGGCAAGAAACAAGAAAACAAGAACTGAAAAATTCTCCTCTGTTAAACAAAACCTAAGCAAGTGGTCCAGGAAAAGCTGAACTGAATGTCAAAGAACAGATAGACAACAAATTCACCCAGCAAGAAAACCCTAGGTGAAAGAAGTGAAAGCAATCTCTAGAATAAACTAATTAAGGTAATTAAATGCTTAGACACCAGCAAAAAATAACAAATCACAGTATGAAAATTGAAGATATGGCCCAGTCAAAGAAAGAAACCAACAATTCAAATGACATACAGGAGCTGAAACAATTAATTCAGAATGTACGAACAGACATGGAAAACCTCATCAAAAATCAAATCAATGAACTGAGGGAGGATATAAAGAAAGCAAGGAATGAAAAAAAGAAGAAATTGAAAGTCTGAAAAAACAAATCACAGAACCTATGGGAATGAAAGGTACAGTAGAAGAGATAAAAAAAACAATGGAAACCTACAAAGTTAGATTCTGAGAGGCAGAAGAAAGGATTAGTGAACTGGAGGACAGAACATCTGAAATCCGACAAGCAAAACAAAATATAGAGGGCGGCTGCCGTGGCTCAGCAGGCAGAGCTCCGACCTGCCGTGCTGGAGGTCTGGAGTTCGATCCCTGGTGCCTCCTGCCCATATGCAAATTTAAAAAATAAATAAAAAATTAAAAAAAAAAAAAGAAAGAAAATATAGGGAAAAAATGGAAAAATATGAGCAGGGACTCAGGGAACTGAATGACAATATGAAGCACACGAATGTACGTGTTGTGGGTGTCCCAGAAGGAGAAGAGAAGGGAAAAGGAGGAGAAAAACGAACGGAGGAAATTATTACTGAAAATTTCCCAACTCTTATGAAAGACTTAAAATTACAGATCCAAGAAGTGTAGCATACCCCAAAGGGAACAGATCCAAATAAACGTACTCCAAGAATGTCAGAGGTCAAAGAGAAAGAGAAAATCTTGAAAGCAGCAAGAGAAAAGCAATCCATCACATACAAGGGAAGCCCAAAAAGACTATGCATAGATTTCTCAGCAGAAACCATGGAGGCGAGAAGAAAGTGGGATGATATATTTAAATTACTAAAAGAGAAGAACTGCCAACCAAGAATTCTATATCCAGCAAAATTGTCCTTCAAAAATGAGGGAGAAATTAAAACATTTTCAGATAAAAAATCACTGAGAGAATTTTTGACCAAGAGACCGGCTCTGCAAGAAATACTAAAGGGAGCACAAGAGGCAGATA
>PVIY010040475.1:0-21987 GCA_004026745.1 Myrmecophaga tridactyla
TTGGGATTAGTGTGTTGTTCTTTTTATAGTGTGCAGTTAGGTCTTTGATTTTAACTGTTTCTTTTTTAATGTAGGCATTTAGGGCTATATACTTTCCTTCCAGCACAGCCTTTGCTGCATCCCATAAGTTTTGATATGCTGTGTTCCCATTTTCATTCAAGACATTTACTATTTTCCCCATTAATTTCTTCTTTAATCCCTGATTGTTTAAGAGTGTGTTATTTAACTTCCATATATTTGTGGATTTTTCAGTTCTCCATCTGTTCTTTTGATTTCCATTTCAATATGGTCAGAGTAATGCTTTGTATAATTTCAAACATTTTAAATTTTTTAGACTTTTTTTGTGACCCAGCCTTTGGTCATCCTGGAGAATGACCCATGAGCACCTGAGAAGAACATATGTCCTGCTATTCTAGGTGTAATGTACTGTGTATATCTGTTAGATCTAGTTCATTTACCATATTATTCAAGTTCTCTGTTTCCTTATTGGCCTTCTGTCTGGATATTATACCTATTGATGAGAGTTCTATATTAAAGTCTATTATTGGAGAAATATCTATTTCTCCCTTCATTTTTGCCAGTGTTTGCCACATGTATTTTAGGACACCATGGTTAGTTACGTACATATTTATGATTGTTATATCTCCTTGATGGATTGACCCTTTTATTAAAATACAGTGTCCTTCTTTATCACTTATAACAGTTTTGCATTTTAAGTCTATTTAGTTTGATATTAGTGTAGCTAACCCAGTTCTTTCTTGGTTACTCTTTGTGTGGAATATACTTTTCCAACCTTTCACCTTCAACCTGTTTGTGTCTTTGAGTCTAAAGTGAGTCACTTATAGATAGTATATAGTTGGATCACACTTCTCTTTTATCCATTTTCCCAATCTGTCTTTTAATTAGGGAGTTTAATCCATTAACAGTGTTATTATTGTAAAGATAGCACTTACTTTAGCCATTTTGTCCTTTGGTTTTTATATGTTGTTCTGGTTTGCAAGCTGCAAGAATGCAAGGTACCAGAAACAGAACGGCTTCTAAAAAGGGGAATTTAATAAGTTGCAAGTTTACAGTTATAAAGCTGTGAGAATGTCCAAGTTAAAGCAAAGCTACAGAAATGTCAAGTCTATGGCATCCAGGGAAAGATACTTTCGTTCCAGAATGCTGATGACATTCAGGGTTTATCTTGCAACTAGAAAGGCACATGGCAACATCTACTAGCTTTCTCTCCAGGCTTCTTGTTTCATGAAGCTCCCCCTGGGGCGTTTTCCTTCTTTATCATCAAAGGTCCCTCGCTGCATGGGTTCTGGTGTTTCTCATGGCTCTGAAGCTTTCTCCAAAATGTTTCTTCTTTTAAAGGATTCCAATAAACTAATCAAGACCCACCTGGAATGTGTGGGGTCACATCTCCCTCTAATCAAAAAATTGGGAGTGTCACATCTCCATGGAGATAACCTCATCAAATTTCCAACCTACCATGCTGACTAGGGATTAAAAGAAAAGCTGCCTTCACAGGATGGATCAGGATTGAAACATGGCTTTTCTAGGATACATAATCCTTACAAACCAGCACGTCATATCATTTTCTTCGTTCATTTCTCTTTTTCTTTATTGCAACCTCCTTTTCTGTACAGTTGATCTTTTGTGATGTATCTGACTGATCCCTTTCTAATTTCTGTGTTAATTTTTTTTAATTTTTATTGTTAAATATAACATATACAAAGAAAAACAAGGAAAAAGCAATGATTTTCAATGTATACTTCAATAAGTAATAACACAACAGATTTCAGAGTTTGTTATGGGTTACCATTCCACTATTTCAGATTTTTCCTTCTAGCTGATCCAAAACACTGGAGGCTAAAAGAAATATTTTTTTTCTCTTTTGTGAAAAATAACATATATACAAAAAAGCAATAAATTTCAAAGCACACTGCAGCATTAGTTGTAGAACAGATTTCAGAGTTTGGTATGGGTTGCAATTCCACAATTTTAGGTTTTTACTTCTAGCTGCTCTAAGATAATGGGGATGAAAAGAAATATCAATGTAATGATTCAGCAATCATACAAACCCTACCTTCCCTGTATAACTCGATGTCACCTTAGATCTTTCTCCCACTCTTTAGGGGTATTTGGGTTATGCCCATTCTAAATTTTTCAAGTTGTACGGGGCTGTCAATAGTATGGGATAGGGAAATGGAACCAGCTGATATTCTGGAGAGGCTGGCCCCTCTAGGTTTCAGGTCTTACCTGGTCTAGGGACCCATCTGAAGGTTGTAAGTTTCTGGAAAATTACCCTGGTGCATGGAACCTTTGAAGAATCTTATGTAACACCCTAGGTATTCTTTAGGATTGGCAGGAATGGTTTATGTTGGGGTTTGGCAAGTTATGGTAGGTAGCAATGTCCAACTGAAGCTTGCATAAGAGTGACCTCCAGAGTAGCCTCTCGACTCCTTTTGAACTCTCTCAACCACAGATACCTTATTTCTTACACTTCTTTTCCCCTTTTTTGGTCAGGATGGTATTGTTAATCCCATAGTGCTGGGGCCAGACTCATCCCTGGGAGTTGTCTCCCATGCCAGCAGGGAGACTTTCATCCCTGGATGTCATGTCCCACGTAGGGGGGAGGAAAATGATTTCACTTGCAGAGTTGGGCTTAGAGAGAGAGACCATATCTGAGCAACAAAAGAGGTCCTCCAGAAGTAACTCTTAGGAGTACCTGTAGGTTAGCTAAGCTTCTCCACTATATACATAGGCTTCACAAGAGTAAGCCTCAAGATTAAGGGCTTGACCTATTGACATGGGTGTCCCTAATGTTTAACACAGCGTCAGGGGTTTCCCCAGTTGCAAAGTTTAATAGTTCCATATTTTTTCTTCCATTCCTCAAGGGACTTTGCCAATATTTTTTTATTATCTCTGCTTAGTATACTCCAGGATATATCCAGGCATTACATTAGGCTATACAGGATTAAAGGCTTTCATTCTTACTCTGGGCTTCCTGTGTTTGGATTGTTTAAATGATCTATCCAGACAGATCGAGTTAGATCATGTACCACAGAATGGCACATTAGGTTCTGGACAAAGTCAACGTTTCTTCCTTTGGTCTCAAAGAGTAGATGTGGTTCTAAAATATATACAAAGTCTTCCTTACCTTATTATTATGAATTATGAGTACCTCATGTATTATGAATTACCTTAATCATGACCTGATTGGCTTCATTCTTAACTGTAAACACCAGGTTATACATATATAAAACAACATCTCAAAATCCATAAATAATAATTATCACTCCAGGCTAAATATGATTGTTATAAGAGCTTACAATCTAGGCACCTGTTTTCCTATAGATATTTCTAAATGATTCTGTACAATAATTACTCTTTTGTTTCTGGCTTATTTTGCCTCACCAAATGTCCCACATGTTCATTCACAACGTTGTATGCCTCACAACATAATACTCAATCATATGTATACACCATAATTGACCAATCTACTTCTCAACCACTGCATCCTTCAGCTACCTCCATTCTTTAGGTATTATATATAATGCCCAAAGTCAACAGTCCATCAACACTCTCAATTTTAGATAATTTCCTGGTTCCCAAGAGAAAGAAAACCAACAAACACACCCCCACCAGTGAGAAAATCTAAACCTCCCCTCAACTCTTATCTCTACCCTCATTATTCGCCCCCAGTCTTGCTGTGGTACCGTTGATGTTTCCCTGTTAAACATATCTCATAGCATACAATAGCAGTTTTCCCCTACACCCCAAACTTATACACTCTTTGCACAAGATTTATACCTTTAAAGTAGTTCATGCAAGAACTTATTTATATTTGTAGTGTTAATCGGTGGGACACATGGGTCTATGGGACCCCTTTCAATCATGTTCACCTTCAATATGGTAATATTTCTTGTAGACCCACTAGTGAACCATCTTCACTTTGATCTATTCCCTTCTTTTGTTGTTGAGTTGTATGATTTCTTTACGTATTCAGTATATCAAACCTTTGTCCAATGTGTGATTTCCAAGTATTTTCTCCCATTGAGTTGGCTGCCTCTTCACCTTTCTGACAAAGTCTTTTGAAGCACAAAAGCATTTGATTTTGAAGAGTTCCCATTTATCTATTTTTTCTTTTGTTGCTTGTGCTTTGGGTGTAAAGTTCAGGAAGCTACCTCCTATTACCAAGTCTTAAAGATTTTCCCTACATTTTCTTCCAGGAGCTTTACATTTAGGTGTTTGATTCACTTTGAGTTAATTTTTGTTTAGGGTGTAAAGTAAGGGTCCTCTTTCATTCTTTTGGCTATTGATATCCAGTTCTCCCATGTCCATTTATTGAAAAGATTATTTTGTCCCAGTTCAGCGGATTTGGGGGCCTTATCAAAGATCAGTTGAGCATAGATCTGGTGGTCTATTTCTGCACTCTTGATTCAATTCCATTAAATCAAGGGCAATAGTTCTACTTTGTGCCAGTACCATGCTGTTTTGACCACTGTAGCTTTATAATCAGTTTTAAAATCAGAAAGTTGTTAATTCTCCCACTTTGTTCTTCTTTTTAGGATGCTTTGAGTTATTTTGTGTCTCTTTCCCTTCCTTTCCCTTCCAGATGAATTTGGTAACTAGTTTTCCAAGTTTTCAAAGTAGGTTGTTGGAATTTTGATTTGGTACTGCATTGAATCTGTAGATCAATTGGGATAGAACTGACATATTAACTATATTTAACCTCCCTATCTATGAGCAGGGAATGTGGGAATGTTGTCCCACCTATTTAGATCTCCTGTGATTTATTTTAGCAATGTTATGTAGTTTTCTGTGTACAAGTCCTTTGTATCCCTAGTTAAGTTTATTCCTAGATACTGATTCTTTTAGTTGTTATTTTGAATGGAATTTTTTTCCTTAACTGACTCCTCAGCTAGGTCATTACTTGTATATAGAGACATGACAGATTTTTGCATGTTAATTTTATATCCCAGCACCTTGTTGAATTTGTTTATTAGTTCAAGTAACTTTCTTAAGGATTTCCCAGGTACAATATCATGTCATCTGCAAATAATGAAAGTTTAATTCTTCCTTTCCAATTTGGATACCTTTTATTTCTTTTTCCTGCATGATTGTTCTAGCTAGAACTTCTAGCACAATGCTGAATAATAGTGGTGACAGAGGGTATCTTTGTCTTATTCCTGATCTTAGGGGGAAAGCTCTCAGTCTCTCTCCATTAAGTATGATGCTGGCTATGGGTTTTTCATATATGCCCTTTATCATATTGAGGAAATTACCTTTGATTCCTACCTTTTGAAGTGTTTTTATCAGAAAAGTATGTTGAATTTTGTCGAATGCTTTCTCAGCATCAATTGCGATGATCATGTGATTTTTCCCTTTCGGTTTGTTAATGTGCTATATTACATTAATTGATTTTCTTCTGATGAACCATCCTTGCATTCCTGGCATAAACCCTATTTGGTCATGGTGTATAATTTCTTTAATGTATTGTTGGATTTGATTTGCTAGTATTTTGTTGAGAATTTTGGCATCTCTGTCCATTAGGGAAATTGGCCTATAGTTTTCCTTTCTTTTAGCATCTTTACCCAGTTTTGGTATTAAAGTGATGTGAGCTTCATAAAATGAACTAGGTAGTGTTCATTTCCCTCAATTTTTTAGAAAATTTTGAGCAGGATTGGTGTTAGTTCTTTGTGGAATATTTGATAAAGTTCCCCTGTGAAGTCATCTGGTCCTGGACTTTTCTTTGTAGGAAGATTTTTGATGACTGACTGAATCTCTTTACTTGTGATCGGTTTGTTGAGATCTTCTATTTCTTCTTGAGTCCGTGTAGGTTGTTCATGGGTGTCCAAGAATTTGTCCATTTCAACTAAATTGTCTAGTTTGTTGGCATATGGTTGTTCATAGTATCCTCTTATGAGTTTTAAAAATTTCTTCAGGGTCTTTGGTAATGACCCCCCTTTCATTTCTGATCTTGTTTATTTGCATCCTCTCTCTTTTTTTCTTTTTCAGTCTTACTAGTGGTCCATCGATTTTATTAATTTTTCTCAGAGAATCAACTTTTGGTTTTATTGATTCTTTTTCTGTTGTTCTTTTGTTCTCCCATTCACTTAATTCTGTTTTAATCCATATTATTTCTCTTCTTCTATTTGCTTTGGGGTTGGTTTGCTATTCTTTCTCAAGTTCTTCCAGGTAAGTAATTAAGTCCTTGATTTTTTTGCTTTTTCTTCTTTTTTAATATAGGCTTTTAAGGCAATAAATTTCCCTCTCAGCACAGCCTTTGCCAAATCCCATACGTTCTGATATGTTGTATTCTCATTTTCATGTGTCTTCAGATAGATACCAATTTCTCTAACAATTTCTTCTTTGACCCAGTGGTTGTTTAAGAGTGTGTTATTTAATCTCCATATATTTGTGAATATTCTCATTCTTTGGTCATTATTGATCTCCAGCTTCATTCCATCGTGGTCAGAGAAAGTCCTTTGAATTATTTCAAAGGTTTTTAAATTTATAAAGACCTGTTTTGGGCCATAGCATATGATCTATCCTGGAGAATGTTCCATGAGCACTAGAGAAGAATGTATATATATCCTGGTGTTTTGGGGATGTAATGACCTATATCTGTCTGTTAGGTCTAATTCTTTATCAAATTGTTTAAGTTCTCTATTTTCTTGCTGATCTTCTGTCTAGTTTTTCTATCTTTATAGGGGAGTGGTATATTGAAGTCTTCTGCTACTATTATTGTTGAAACATCTGTCACTCCCTTTAGTTTTGCCAATGTCTGTCTCATGTACTTTGGAGCTCCCTCATTGAGAGCATAAACATTTATGATTGTTATTTTTTCTTGGTGAATTGTCTCTCTCTCTTTTAATATATAGTGTTCTTCTTTGTCTCTTATGATGTCTTTACATTTAAGGTCTATTTTTGTCTGATACTAGTATAGCTACTCCTGCTTTGTTTTCATTTCAGCTTGCATGGAACATCTTTTTCCATCCTTTCACTTTCAATCTATTTGTATCCTTGTGTCTAAGATGAGTCTCTTGTAAGCAGCACAGAGCTGGATTATATTTCTTGATCCATTCTGCCAAACTATATCTTTTAATCAGTAGTTTTAGTCTGTTAATATTCAAAGTTATTACTGTAAATGCATTTCCTGAATCTACCATCTTATCTTTGGATTTTATTTTTCAGATTTATATATTCTTTTCCCTCTTTCTCTTTTTATCTTTTAAGTTATCCTTCCTGGTACTCTTCAATTCTGTGTCCTCCTCCAGACATCCCTGTCCTGTTTTGTTTTGTTTCTTCAGCCAGCAGAGCTCCATTAGTATTTCTTGTAGGGCTGGTCTCATTCTTTCAGCATTGTTTGTCTGTGAAAATTTTAATCTCTCCCTCAGTTTTGAAGGACAATTTGGCTGGGTACAGAATTCTTGGCTGGATGTCTTTCTCTTTCAGGATCTTAAATATATCATACCACTGCCTTCTCACCTCCATGGTGCCAGTTGAATAGTCTGAACTCCATCTTATGTGGTTTCCTTTGTATGTAGTAGATTGTTTTTCTCTTGCACTTTCAGGATTTTCTGCTTCTCTTCAACAATTGACAGACTGAGTATTATGTGTCTTGGGGAAGGCCTATTTGGATTTATTCTATTTGGAGTTTGTTTGACTTATTTCATTTGCATATTTATGTCCTTTATAAGGGTTGGGAAGTTTTCCCCCATTATATCCTCACCTAATCTTCATAGCCCTTTACTCTTCTCTCTTCCTTCTGGGACACCTATATTTGTGAACTTTGTTTCATCCATTATTTCCCTGAGATCTAATTCAAAATTTTCCATCTTTTTTTTGCCATTTTCTCTTTTATGTTTTCAAAATCAGTTGCCCTGTCCTTTGGTTCACTTATTCTTTCTTCTGCCTTCTCAAATCTGCTGCTGTTTGTCTCTAGTACATTTTTTATTTGTTCTACAGCATCTTTAATCTTTGTGGTCTCCACTGTTTTTCTATTTATTCTTTCAAATTTCTCTTTATGCTCTTCTGTTGTCTTCTTGATCTCCTTTATGTTATTAGCCATCCCACTGATTTTATTTAGTAGACTTATATGAACATCTTTGATTAGCTATTCCAAAGTCTGTGTCTCCTTCAGTGTTTTAATGTGGTCATAAGGCTGGGCTCCATCTGTCTGCATCTTGATATGCTTAGTGATCCTTTTGTTGCCTTCAAGCATGCAAATATCTTGATAGAGTTACTTTGGAAGTAGCTTGCCCAGAGCTAGGGGACATCGTGGGGATGTGCACATGTGCTGATCTGAGAGAGGCTTATACGATATACAGTGTGCAGACCTGGGTGGGGTGGTGTTGCATGAATATAGGATCTGGGGATGGGGGTGGTCTAGGTATGAAGGTGAGTGCCAACAGCCAGGCTGCACCAATGACCACCAGCAGGGGGCAAGGAGGGGAAGGGGGAGTCGAAGGGCTGGGCACAGGTGCGCAGATCTTGGGAGGGGTGGAGCGATACTGTGTGCTCACATGTGAGGGGGGTTGGGCTGGGGTATGTATGTGCATGCTTGTGGGTGGGGTTGCAGGGCAGGGAGATATAGTTGGGGCAGGGGCACTTGGAAAGTGGTGGGGGGGCAGATGACAGAGTTCAGATGCGTAGGGTGTGGGGGGAGTCATGAGGCAGGGCAGCACACATGAGGGTACCCCATTTAAGGAATGAAGCTTGGCTTATTAGACCCTGTCTCCCTTTTCAACTTTTGCAACCCGGGCTTCCCTATGTGATGTAAAAGACCCTCCCAGGTCACTTACACCCTGGAATCACTATCCCAGTTGCCTTCTCATTCCTTCCCTAGCTGTTCCTTGGAGCAGAGGTGAACCTGTCCTATCCTATTCCACCATCTTCCCAGAAGTTGTATTAATTTTTTTAAATAATTTCTTTGTGTTCACCCTGGGGTTTATATTATAAACCTACATCTAGAACCAATTAACTCTAAAAGGCATCAACTTAGCTTCAATAGCAAACATGTTCTCTGGTTCCTTATCCCTCTGTTTCCTCTCTTTATGTTGCTTTTGTCCCACTTTACTACTCTATATTTTGCAAGTCCATGATAAGAACATATGACTTTTTGTTGTTCAATTGTACTCTGACTCTTACAGGAATTAAAGAATAGAGTTGTATATTGAAGAGACAGTACTATTAGGTTTTGTATTTACCATTTTAGTAACCCTTACTGACAATCATCATTTCTTCAAAATAGTCCAAGACTCTCTTTTGTGTTTTCTTTTCAACCTACAGAACTCTCTTTAGTACTTATTATAGGGCAGAACTTTTGTGGACAAACTGTCTCAGTTTCTGTTTATCTGTAAATATTTTAAACTCTCCCTCATTTTTGAAGGACAGTTTTGCCAGATAAAGAATTTGGAGCTGGTAATTTTTCTCTTTCAGTATCTCAAATTTATCACACCACTGCCTTCTCACCCCCATTGTTTCCGATGAGATTTCAGAGTGTAATCTTATTGAGGATCCGTTGTGTGATGGCCAGGCTCATGTGTCAACTTGGCCAGGTAATGGTGCCCAGTTGTTTGGTCAAGCCAGTTGTTCTAGTTTGCTCGATGCCAGAATGCAATATATCAAAATCAGAATGGCTTTTAAAATGGGGAATTTAATAAGTTGCTAGTTTACAGTTCTAAGGCCGAGAAAATGTCCAATGAAAACAACTCTATAGAAATGTCCAATCAAAGGCATCCAGGAAAAGATACCTTGGTTCAAGAAGGCCGATGATATTCAGGGTTTCTCTCTTATCTGGAAAGGCACATGGCGAACACAATAAGTTTCTGTCTTGGCTGGAAGGGCACATGGTGAGCAAGGTGTCATCTGCTACTTTCTCTCCTGGCTTCCTGTTTCATGAAGCTCCCCGGGAGGTGTTGTCCTTCTTCATCTCCAAAGGTCACTGGCTTGTGGGCTCTCTGCTTCTCATGGCTATGTTGTTCTTCTCTGCTCTTTCTGAATCTCCTTCTTTCTCCAAAATGTTTCTTCTTTTATAGGATTCCAGAAACTTATCAAGACCCACCCAAATGGGTGGAGACATGTCATCACCTAATCCAGTTTAACAACCACTCTTGACTAAATCACATCATCCAGGGAGATGATCTGATTACAGTTTCAAACCTATAGTATTGAATAGGGATTATTCAACCTTTATGAATGGGATTTAGATAAAACATAGCTTTTCTAGGGGATATACACCCTTCCAAACCAGCACACCAGCACTGGCCTAACTATTACTGTGATGATTTCACAGTCTTAAATCATTAGAAAGTTAATTGTATCTATGGCTGATAACATCTACCATCAAGCAAGGAGATGGCCTTCAGTAATGAGAGAGATTTCATAAAATCAGTTGAAAGCTTTAAAGGGAGGAGGGATGATTTCAGCAAACAGAAGAGAATCTTCATCTCTACTTCAGCCAGTCAACTTCTTCTAGGGAATTTGTCAAAAACTTTCATTGGAGTTGCCAGCTTGTAGCCTACCCTACAGAAGTTGGACCCCTGCATTTCCACAGTTGCAGGAGATAATTTTTTTTTTTTAACATGGGCAGGCACCGGGAGTCAAACCCAGGTCCTCTGGCATGGCAGGCAAGCATTCTTGCCTGCTGAGCCACCGTGGCCCGCCCTGCAGGAGATAATTTTATAAATCTCATAATATTTATGGATAGCTCTTGTTGGTTCTATTTTCCTAGAGAACCCTGACAATGCATCTTGAATATGACAAATTGTTTTTCTCTTGCTGCTTTCATAATTCTTTCTTTATCTTTGGCATTTGACATTCTAATTAGTATGTTTCTCAGAGAAAGTCTATTAGGATTTATTCTGTTGGGGGAAAATTGTGCTTCTTGGACATATATATTTATATCTTTCATAAGAGTCAGTAAATTTTCAGCCATTATTTCCTCAAATATTCTTTCTTCCCCTTTTCCCTTCTCTTCTCCTTCTGGGTCACCCATGATACATATGTTTGTGCACTTCATGCTGTCATTCAAATCCTTGAGACACACCTCAATTTTTTCTGCTCTTTTCTCTATCTGTTCTTCTGACTATATGATTTTGATTCTCCTGTCTTCTAATTTGCTGCTTCTTCTGATTGCTCAGATTTACTATTGTATACCTGCAGTATATTTTTAATCTGTACTATCATGCCTTTCATCTCCATACTTTTTGTTATGTTTTTGTTTATACTTTCAAATTCTTCTTTATACACACACATTTTTTTCCTACCTGATATTTTCCTCTTTCATCTATTCAGCATTTGTGGAGTTCTTCTCCAGTCTCTACCATCCTCCAGAGTTCTGAACAAGTGGGGTTTGTCCTTTTATTCACTGTATCTCTGTGGAGGTTTTTCAGATGATGTCTTACATCACCATATTGATAATGTACCATAATTCTTTTTGCCAGTGTAGACCCAGCCTCTGTGTTCAATATATTATTTAACCCCTAAGTGGTGTGACAAAAAACCTAGCAAAAGGATAAGGTAGGTCCTACCTAAAATAATTCTTTATGTATGACTAATTAGGTACATGATGAAACAGACTATGACCTGACTTAAATCAAATATCAGCTACTAAAATCTGTTCTGTAAGCTTCTTAGCTTTGTTCCATAAAGGCAAAAATAAACTTAACACCTATCAAAAATTAAGAAATCAAGCATACTTCACACAAATGCATACTGATCAACTTCCTGCAAGAAGTAAATGTAAAGATCTTTATTATATTAATAGTTGGAAAATACAAAAATCTATGGAGTTAAAAATGTTAGCTGGTAATAGAAGCAAATAGAATCAACAGGGATAAAAAGAAAGAGATCTAATTGAATAAATTAATAACTTTTGAAAATCCTGAGGGACACATTTATTACAAATGTTTTTCTTATATAAAAAGTAGCTATTATAAAAGGAAGGGTAGGAGAAGATAGGTAGAGATGGAATAGGGTGATGTACAGCTGTGTGGTCTTTGCTTCAACTTCCTCATCTGCAAAGTAAGGATAATAATAGTACTTCTCTCAACCATTGTGTGTGTTAAAGGAGTTATATATGACTAACATACTGTAATAACTATACACATTAGCACTGTTACTCATTGTGATGGTTAATTTTCTGTCTCAATTTGGGAAGGTTATGTTGTCCAGGTGTTTGGTTAAGCACACACTGGCCTGATTGTTCCTGTGAGGATATTAAGTACACAATGGGACTAGCATCCACCAGTTGACTTTAAGCAAAGGAGAATACCCTCCATAATATGGTTTCCTTATCCAATCAGTTGGAGGTCTTAAAAGCAAGAACTGAGAGTTCCAGGGATCAGAAGGAATTCTGCCTCAAGGCCTATACACATCAATCCTTGCTGAGTTTCCAGCCTAAGGAATTCAAATTCAATAATTCAACATCACTTTCACTGGAATTTCCAGCCTCTGGCCTGCCTTACAAATGTCTGTGTGTGTGTGTGAGAAGAGGAGGCAGGGAGGGGAGCACTCAGACTAAGGTGTGGCAGGCTGCATGGATGGGGGAACAGACACCCCACTTTCAGGGAACCCCAGGTGCCCTCTGAGGGTGGGCAGGTGACTGTCTGGGCACCTGAGAGTCAAACAGTAGCAGAGCAATTTCGGGAGGCACTGGAAAGACCTTTAGGGCTACTAGGCTCAGGAGGATTAAATAAATGTTACCACAGGAGTCTCCTACCTTCATATGGACTAATCAGACTCAAAATATGATCTGCACAGACTTTCAGCCTATAACTCCATTATTTTCTATAGCCTTGGAAAAAATAACTTTTAGAACACAATTTAAAAATACATATTTTTTTGCTTTATAGTTATTAATCACTAAAGCAATTTAACTTGCAATTTACAGGGTCTAATACTTACCAGATCATACCTAGATTTGTGAGGAAAATATCTTTGTAACATGTCCAGATACAGAGTCCTTCTACCAATGAGATCTCTCGGATACTGATCTAAAATAGCCTGGTAAATCCAGTGTTCTTCTTTATTTAAATGGAAGTTGCTGGAAGCAAAAAAAAAAATAAATAAATAAAATCACAAAACATTATTGAGCAATTGTGGAAGCTTGAAGGACTTTAAATTGCTCAAGCTATTAGTAAGCGATAATTATGCAAAATGAAGTTGTGTGGGCTTTTAAATACATTAACAAAATTTGATATTGGGTATAGGAAAATATTGGGTATATAGAAAATTCTAATAAATATAATAGGTTCTTTCAATCCCTTATTTGGTCTTGCCATGAATCCCAGGTATAATTTGAAGAAATTTGACAATTAGACATACTATTTTTAAAATTTTAATTTTATTTTGCCGAAGCAATATTTTAAACATCATGATCAATGGATGAAATAAACAAAATTTGGAAAATAAATTATTACACATACAGATTAAAAATGAATCTTATTTATTCAACAAAAATTAAGTCTGAGAAAGCATTCATTTAAGGTTTGAGTAATAGCAAGTCTAAAATTATCTTTTAACTTTATCCTCTTGAATTCTTGGTTGGTAGGGGTAAAACTAGATATTGGTAGTTGAATTTCATATCATTAAAGAAATCCATTTGTAAATAGGCTCCCTTGGAGTCACCTTCCCAACAATCATGTCCTCCATGCTTCCAAAGGGTCTTTTTAAATTTCAGAACACTCCCAGTCGCTGGTCTTGTTGTTGTAAGAAGAGTGAAAAAATTGTAATATCAGCTTGAACTCTAAACTGAATTAATCTATTCTCTTTGTATTCTGAGTTTATTTGCATATTATTATTCCATTTAATAAATTAGAATAATCAAATACAGTTGCAATCAGAAGGAATATTATTAGCAACAACTATTTTTTTGATCCAAGATGGAAACTTGCTATTGTTTACTTCTACTATATCAGTGGTCTTTCACATTAAGAATAATAGTGACTCACTTCTCAGCCCTTTGGCTAAAATCAAGTGTAAAGTTAATTGTTCAATTCAAAGATTACTTATAATATGTCTTCTATGCCCCTGAAAAATATGTGACAGTTGAAAACAGAATAAAAAACTCTTTAAATCAGATACTAATGGGAATTTCTCTGTCCTCATACAAAGTTACTTAGTTTCTAAAAACTATTTCATTTTTCTGGAAGTAGCAAGAAAGATAAAAATTATTTTTCAGAGGAGAGAATCCTCCCTACCAACTATATAATAGTAGGGAAAAGAGGGTTAGGGAAGAGATTGGAGGATAAGGGAGGGAGTTGGGATGGAATGGTTTGTCAGTGTCTTAGTATCCTGGCAGCTAAAGCAAATACCATGCAATGGGTTGGCTTAAACAACAGGAATGATGAGATTACAGTTTTTAGGCTAGGAGAAATTCAAAATCAAGAAGTCATCAAGAGGATGCTTTCTCCCAGAAGATTGTGGCATTCTGGGGCTAATTGTCAGAGATCATTGGTCCTTGGCTTTTCTATATCACATGGCAATTAACATGGTGGCCTCTCTTGGCTTCTCCCTTCTCTTCTGGGTTCCACTGACTTCTAACTTCTGGCTGCTTCCTATGGCTTTCTCCCTGTCTTTCGTCTGCTTATAAAGGATTCCAGTAATTCAGATTAAAACCTAACCTGACTCATTGGTCCCTACCTTAACTGAAGTAACATCTTGAAGAAATCTTATTTACAATGGGTCCACACTCACAGGAATGGATTAAGTTTTTCTGGAATATACAACTCAAAGCCACCGCAACCAGGAAGAAGAATACTCTAAAGTTCTTGAGTAGGACCTAATAATCAATTACAGAGAAAGAATTTTAGTTGGATTTATTCATTGAACACACCAAGGGTTTTGGTCCCAACTGAATCAGGTATGCATGTGTTGGGGATTGAATCATGTCCCCCACAAAAGACATGTTCAGGTCTCAACCCCTGGTACTGTCGATGTGAATCCATTTGTAAATAAGATGCTTGAAGATGTTATTAGTTAAGGGGTGCCCAAATTGAATGAGTGTGGGCTTTAATCCAATATGGCTGAAGTCTTTATAAGCAAAGGAAATTGGATACGGAAAGAAAGCCCTGGAAAGTAAAAGGCTGGAAGTCAACAGAACCAGAAGAGAAATGGGAAGATGCTGTCACATGCATTTCCATGTGATGGAAAAGCCAAGGAACCCCAAAGATTCAGGCTAGCCAGGAGATATTGACCTCAAGAGGGAGGAAGTCTCTAGTCTCTGAAACGGTGAACTAATAAATTTACTGTTAAGTCAACCCACTGCATGATATTTATTTAAGCAGTCTGGAAATTAAAGCAGCATGTATAGATCAAGGTTTCTGAAACAAATAGTTTCAAATAGAGTAATTAATCAGGGAAGAAAGCTTGCCTGGGGTACTTGGCATTTAAATCGCCATCATTAACAGAATGTGGTGTGTGTGTGTGTGTGTGTATTTATACAGTAGAATATTATCCAGCTGTAAAAAGGAATGAAGTTCTGAGGAGGAAGCTTGAAAACATCATGTTGAGTGAAATAAGCCAAACACAAAGAGAAACATATTGTATGATCTCAAATGTTAAATAATCAGAATTTAATATACTGATAAATTTAAATTTATCAGTATATGTTAAATAATCAGAATAAACAAAATCATAGAGTCAGAAACCAGAATACAGGCTACCGGGGGCAGGAGTGGGGATGGGAAATGGGGAGCTAATGCTTAATAGGTCCAGAGTTTCTGTTTGGGGTGATAGAAAAGTTTTGGTAATAGGTGGTAGTGATGGTGGCACAATAGTGTGAATGTAATTAATAACACTGAATCATCTATTTGAATGTGGTTAAAAGGTGATATTGATGTTGTATTTAGGTTTACACAATAAAAATTTTAAGTAAAACCCATACAGCTGAATAATACAAAGAGTGAACCCTAACATAAACTAGGGACTTTAGTTGATATAACTATAATAATACTGGTTCATCATTTGTAACAAGTATACCTCACTAAAGCAAAATGTTAATAGGGAAAGCTGCATGTGTGGGGTATATGGAAGCTCTGTACTTTCTGCATGCTTTTTCTGTAAATCTGCAATTGCTCTAAAAACTAAAGATTTTTTTTGAAAAAAAGTTAAATGTTAAAAGTCTTTATGGACCATATCTCAGGTCCTCTCTTAAGGAACCCCTATTCATTCATGATAATATGAGTTCATTATGATAGCAGATGAATTCTCTATTCCACACTGCAAGCAACAAAAAGAGTATAGACTTGAAGTCTGTGTCCACATATCTATAATTAATAATCAAAGGGATTTGAACATGTGATTATAAATGTGTATATGTTGTATATGCTGCAGAGGGGGAAGTGACAGACCGTAGGTCCAACAAATTTTCCATTATTTTAAATAGTCACTTATCTATGTAATGGATAGTGTTGGGGCATCCCTCAGATCTCCTTTACTAGCAGGTATTCCACTCACCAAACTACACAGTCTTGGTTGATAAACCAATAGATGCCACCCCCTTCTCTGAAGAATTGCCCTGGGCCAATTAGGAACTGCTTTTACCCAGGAAGTTTTATCCTGCCCCTTTTCAAAGGTGAACCACAGCCAATTACTGGCTGACACAGGGGTTCAGAAGCCCAGCCCAGTTGCCTCAAGATGGGACAAACTCTGTGGTATCATTTGTGCTCCAGAGTTTCACTATGTGATCAGACTGTAGCAAATCTCCAGAGACCACCCCCTTGCTTAGCTAATTTTCCTTGCCCTATTCCTGCTTCCCTCACTCCCCTTCTCCTGAAGAGCATCTCCCAATAAATACCATGTTCCAGGAATTTCTATCGTGGCTATCCTTCTACAGAACCTAACCTAGATAATCTACGAGCAATCTTTACCATAATTTTCCAAAAAATCTAAATCCTTTGGTAAATGAAGAATTACTTTGAAACTAATTATTTTGATGATATTTCATACTAAGTTGTGGTACTAGATTGTGGTTGTTCTCAAAATGAAAGTGCAAATAACAAACATTTATCAAAATACTTTTTGAATAAAAGCACACATTAAGCAATGTATATTGCTATAAATAAATATAGCAGCAGGAGAATTTGTGGCACTCAGTGCATTTTTAAACATTGTGTGAATGTATTAATTAGGTGCCATTTTAGTGACAACATTGAAGCCAAGAAACCACTTAAACATGTGAAATGACAGTGTAACATTAAAATCAGGTATTTCAAACCAAGTACGCTGTGACTAGCGATCACATCCATTTTGCCCTTCTTGTTGATTTTAGGAGCCTCACATCCCAACAGCTTTTTCCAATTACCACAATTATACTAACTGGAAGTTATTTTTCTAGAACGTGAAGAATAAAAATGACAAACATATTTAAAAGAAATATGTAAATACACACAATATTAATATTTTTAGATTATTTAGAGCACTTTCCAGAGCTGTGGCTTAGCCCTGGAGACAAATATTCCCATTGGTAATACTAATAGCACAGTCATGCATCTCCATTAGAAATGCTGCTCATGAGGCAACAAAATCCCATCAATATAGTTATATTGAACCTCATGGATAGTAAAAATCTAAGAAGACTATTCAAATAAAATAACCTCTTTACAAGGACAAAGTAGCCATTTCCTAGAAACATGATCTTTTAACCTCTAAAATAAAATTAAATTCAATGTATCTGCATTTCTAAATTCAAATCTGATTTTTATCTTTATTAATCAATCATTCATCTTTTCATTATACAGAAAAATCTACCTAAAATAGCTGAATAGCTTTCCCTTACAAATTTCTTGTCTAATTTCACTGTTTGCTGATGATTATGACAGAATTAGCTAAGTTGAACAGATACTAAAAAATATTCTGATTTCTTAACATACTTTCTGAATGTTAACAATGACTATAAGAAAACTTTAAAATCACGCCATACTTTTGCAATTTTTAAATATCATCAGGTAAAAGATCCATGGCAGGGCTCTGCAATTTCTATTTGTTTTTTGTCCATCCAAATTTTCTCATTTAAAATGCTTTACAACTTTCAGCATTATCATAACACACCAAGATTTTACATTTTGAAGGTTTATTAAGCACTTCTAACACACAGGGAAATTTACAAATTACCTTCCAACTCCCATCCCTTGTCCCTAAACACTGAAGCCCATAAATATTCTATCATTATGATTTCTCAGGAAATGAGACAAAACAGGTAATTCAGAAAAGAAAGATGATGGAACAGTGAAAATCCAACCTTACCACAGGTAAATGTCTCCCTCAATGCTACTTGTTTGAATCATTTCAAAGATCCTAAATCTACTTGAAGTTAATTTAGCTACCAGTTATCATCAGAGTCTTATTTAAACCACTTCTCTTAGGTTCTGGTTTCATGACATCAAAATACCTTTGGATAGAAGGTAACAGTGGCAAACAAGATACATAAGGATAGCAGTAGTATTTTAACTATGGAAATAAGTCTATGAAATTGAACACTGTGTTTACAAACTGAAAGCTGTTTTATACTTTATCAGAGTGAAGGAAGCTTTCCAAACAAAAATGGTAATCAATGCCTCTTGAAGTTAGTTGATCAGCATCTGATGACTGCCTTGAAATTGGCAAATAACCATATAGTGGATCTGGCCAAAAGAAAAACTCTTGTCTCTTAAAGTGTACAGTGTCAGGAAACACCTTGTGCTCCTCCACTAAGAAGCAGGATTACAGTAACCCATTGATGAATTAATATGGATAAACATACCTCTGACACAATCCCCTTGTCTGACTGCATAGGGTCTGACCCTCTGGAAATACAACTCTACTTTACTTTTCAATGCTGTGTTCCTGAGCCAGACCCATCCAAGGCCCCAAGTTAATCAATCTGGTTCCTGAAATTCTCATCTCACCCATTGTCCAAATATAAATCCATATTTAAATTTCAGACTGAATTACACAGGGAACTCCCTGGCCCCAGACCCATTTCTGAGCGGCAGAATGTGTTCTTTGGATTTTGTTGGTTATGTGCATTCTCTTTCCCAGGAGATCATTCACGTTTACCAGTTCTTACTTCAAGAGTTACCAGGCTCCACCAAGTCTGGCTACTGAGCAGAGACCTGACGACCTTGATAAAATGGGCTCTCAAGAACATGTACAAAATCCATTGGATTGTAGAAGAATAAAAAAATATCCCACAGAGTAAAGCCAGAATTTGCATCCAAGGTCTCATTCTTCTGAAAGGTAGAAAGTAAAGTGAAAATATGACAGTGTTCTAAAAGTGATGATTCCAGAATTTCTTACAGAAGTCATAAGGAATGGGTTGGAAGAGGTTAGGGGACTTATTTGGAAGCTGCATTTTCATAGCAAGTTCATTGTTTTTATTTAGATTTCTTTTTAGGATGCTTGTAAAGAAAGTTCATTTTTACTTGGAATATATGTGTTTTGTTTTGTTTTGTTTTTGGTAGAGTATCTGGGGTAATGGCAAGCCTCCTAAACCACCCTTTGTTACCTATGTCCACGACTAGTTTCAAGAGGTGATATAATTCCTAATGACAGTTTGAGGATAATATGATTGAAATTAAAATGCCTGTTAAAAGTAACATTGTGTGATTTAAATATTGAATAAAAAAGTATTTGCAAAGTCCCCTTCGGGGAATGGTGAGAACGGGGGTAAATTCAACTTCCCCAAGTTGAATTCTTGATATTCTCACAAGCAGTGTGGACAACCAAAGCTATAGGCTAAGCCCCCAGTCTTGGGGTTTGTTCATATGAAACTTAACCCCACAAAGGATAGGTCAAATCCACTTAAAATTAGGCCTAAGAGTCACCCCCAAGAGAACCTCTTTTGTTGTTCAGATGCGGCCTCTCTCTCTCCAGCCAACACAACAAGCAAAATCACCACCCTCCCCCTGTCTATGTGGGACATGACTCCCAGGGGTGTGGACCTTCCTGGCAATGTGGGACAAAAATCCTAGAATGAGCTGAGACTCAGCATCAAAGGATTGAGAAAAACTCTAGAATGAGCTGAGACCCAGCATCAAGGGATTGAGAAAAACTTCTTGACCAAATGGGAGAGGAATGAAATGAGACAAAGTGTCAATGGCTGAGAGATTCCAAAGAGAGTAGAGAGGTTATCCTGGAGGTTATTCTTACGCATTAAGAAGATATCACCTTGCTATTCAAGATGTAATGGAGAGACTGGAGGGAACTGCCTGAAAATGTAGAGCTGTGTTCCAGTAGCCATGTTTCTTGATGATGATTGTATAATGATATAGCTTTCACAATGTGACTGTGTGATTGTGAAAACTTTGTGTCTGATGCTCCTTTTATCTACCTTGTCAACAGACGAGTAGAACATACAGAATAAAAATAAATAATAGGGGGAACAAATGTTAAAATAAATTTAGTTTGAAATGCTAGTGAACAATGAAAGGGAGGGGTAACGGGTATGATATGTATAAATTTTTTTCTGTTTTCATTTTATTTCTTTTTCTGAATAGGTGCAAATGTTCCCAGAAATGACCATGATGATGAATATGCAACTATGTGATGATATTGTGAATTACTGATTATATATGTAGAACAGAATGATCAAAATAAGAATGTTTGCGTTTGGTGTTTTTTGGTATTTAAAAAAAAATTCAAAATTAAAAAAAGTAACATTGTAAGGCTCAACCACCCCATATGCTAGATTTTAAATCATTATATTCATCATAAGAAGTATAAGGAAAAGGTACTTATAGCAGACATTACCACTATGCCCATCATAATCCTGATTTTAGTCAGGATCAACCATCCTCCATTGGCACCCTGTTTCGAGGAGGGTGGGCCCCAGCTCCCACCCTGGAAGTGAATCTTAGTTTACCTTCAGCCATTTACAAGTGTTCTCTTCCTCTACCCAGTGTTTGGCATAGGCATTGGTAAGAGACCCACTTCTGGCCCATAAAATGTGAGAAGTTTTCTGGGGCAAAGGTGTTCTAGTCTTAAAAGAGTTCCAACATGAAAAGTTCCTTTTCTGCTTCTGGATGTTGTTAGGTGGAACACCTGGCAGGAAGTCATCTACCCCACAGGAAGGCAGGGCAAGAGAGTACAGAAAACTAGACTACACTGTGCTTGGACTTCTCTACCTTTCAAGTTCTTGTTAAATAAGATAAGAAATGTCTTGATTGTTCAAGTTACTTTGAGTATTCTGTTACTTAACAGCTAAAGACATCTTAACTGACAGCTAACTGAAGAGAAGAAAAATGACTCTTAAGTGGTAACATCCTAATATTGCTTTGGAAGGAAAATACTACGAAGGGATGCAGAGATAAAAGAGATGCAAATCAACTATGGCCAGATACCAGTATTAAAGTAATTCTCCTCAGCTGACTAGGGAAAGGTAGCTGTTAGACACCAAAGGCCATTTTTAAGAAGAAAACGAAATAACAACAAAAATACTTCGAATTCAAGTAAGTAGAATCAGTGAAGAAAGCGTACCTGCAAATATATTATTTTCTCTAATTTTGACCAAAAATTCCTTATATTGAGCCAAAATCTGCCTCCATGTCACCATTTTACTCTTCACTTCATGAATGGACATTGTTAGGGGCAAAAACATTTTTAACTGCAATAGCATTGAAAATGTTTGCCTTGTTTTGACTTTGTAAGTCAGTCTTTCTTAAAACAGAAATAAACAAACTGGCCTGCTTCTTTGGGATGGTATTAGGAAAATTTAATTAACCTTCATGAGGCCTTCTGAAATTCTAATTGCTACATGAAAATGCTATATCACCTCAAGCAAACTGCCAGCAATCATTAAGAAAGTATAATAGGAGAGGGGGGGCCAAGATGGCGGCTTAGCAAGGTGCGCGTTTTAGTTCGTCCTCCAGAACAACTACTAGATAACCAGAAACAATACAGAACAGCTCCCGGAACCACGATAGTGACCGAACACACAGCGCGCCCAGAACGGGAGCAGCTTAGACCGACGGCAACTCGCCGGATCTGTGAGTTCCCCAAAGCCGCGGCGGC
>PVIY010040476.1:0-22352 GCA_004026745.1 Myrmecophaga tridactyla
TTTTCTATTTAGAAATTAGGTATGGTTTAAGGTGATGAGTATAGCTGCCAAGTTGACAAAGGGTGGACTGTCATGGTCAGGTTCATGTGTCAACTTGGCCAAGTGGTGGTACCTGTTTGTCTGGTTGGGCAAGTGCTGGCCTGTCTTTTGCTATGAGGACATTTCATAGAATTAAATCATGATCGTGTTGGCTACATCCACAGCTGATTCATTTGTAGTCAGCCAAGGGGAGTGTCTTCTGTACTGAGTGATACTTAATCTAATCACTGGGTTCCTTTTAAGGAGGATTAGAAGAGACAGGCTCTCTTCCTGCTTCAGCCAGCAAGCCTCTCCTGTGGAGTTCGTCCAGACCCTCCATTGGAATCGTCAGCTTTGCAGCCTGCCCTACAGATTTTGGACTTTATGTTCCCACAATTACATGAGACACATAAATTTTATATTTACAAATATTTCCTGTTGACTCTGTTTCTCTAGAGAACCCTAACTAATACACTAGATATTGTACAGACTGTCGGACATCAATGTCACCTCCTTCAAGCATATATCTTTTGGTGAGCGGGATTTTCCAATAACTGCTGTGTTAGTTTAACTTCTTTCTCTGTTATCTCTGTCAACAGAGATATTTACCTCAACCAGATATAGCTTGTTGATCCAGAACACCATGACATTGAGGTCACAGAGGAGCTCCTTCAAGGTGCTGAAGATGGAGAAGCGCTGGACGCTGGCCACCACCTTCTCGATGCCGATCACACCCACACTATCGGCCACCATCACCGCGTCTCTCATCACCATGTGGGCCCCATTTTTATGGGGGCGAGGCTGAGGTCAGGCTCCATCTCGGGGGTGTCATCACTCTCCATCACGTAAATCCCGTTCCTGGACAGAGCCTGGATGACCAACTGGTGTCCCTGCAAAGCAGCTGCTTGGTTCCCTTTCAGAATGAGGCTGCAGACCCCGCAGTACAGCTCACTGGACCGCGGAAGCTTGATAACCGGTGGTTTGATAGCCGCTGCTCATGCTGGTCTATGTAGAAAGGGTCTTTGAGATCTTCAGAGCTATTGGCTAGGCCCTAGGCCTCGGCGCACATCCACTGGAGGATGACGGTGATCTTGGCCCTGGTCGAGTCCCCCAGAGCAGCCCCTGCGTCCACCATCTCAGAGCCGCTGCCGCGACTGCCTCGTGGTGCAGGGCGGGCTGGGGCGCGAGCGGGGGCGCGGGTGCAGTCCCCTCGTTTCTTATTCTGACTTATACACGTACAGATACACACAGGTGTATGCACTTTCTGAGTTTTCTTTAATCTGAGTAATGAGGACTTAACTGTTTTACAGATTCTTTCAAATACGTGACTTTTGTTATTTATCTGTCCTAATATATTTTGTTTTCTATTTTATTAAATTCAGTTATTATTCCTCTATTAATTATCTTTTAGTCTTATGATTTGTGTTATTTGCTTTTACTAATCTCTTAGAATAAAAATTGTTTCTTTTCTCGTTTGTTTACTTTATTAATGTAGACATTGAAGGTTTTAAATTTACGCCTAAATACAGCCTTGTCTGTGTCCCATAGGTTTTGGTATTAAGTGTTCTTTGAATTGTTTCCTAGAGACTTATTTTAGCTGTGGTTTTTCTTTGATTCAAAGTTGGAGTGTATTTTTTTATTTTCAAGTACTTAAAATTATGTTTGCCTTTAAATCATTTATCTTCAATGGACTATGATCAGATAATGTGACAAATAAAAGTTTTCTATTTTGTTTCAAAAGTTAATATTTCTGTGTGTGTGTGTGTGTGTGTGTAAGTACGATTGATTTTAACAAATATTTCATGGACATATAAAAATAAGTATATTTTCTGTGTAAGAAACTAATATATTTAATCAATTTTGTGTTATTAGTCAATTCTCCTATGTATTTTATTTTCCATGTACTATATCAGTCTAATTCTCACAGTGTATTATATCTGTTATAGTATTTTTATAAATTTTATCTTATATTTGTAATATTTTTCACTTTATATTCTTAGCTGTTGTATTGTTTTCACATATGACGACATATCTGATTCCTAACTTTTGCCTTCTTTTGACATATGTCTCTCCTTTTCTTAAGTAAGTGTCTGTAATGGCATAAAAGAAATTATATAGCTGGGCTTAGTCTTAAGTTCCCTTTTTGATCAACCATCCAGGGCAGCCCTGCCCTGGGTGTGGCTATAACTAGCAAAGCCTATTCCTCCATATAATTTGGAGGATAAGAACCACCCTCAGCTACTTAAAATGGCCCTTGCTGCGTCTGCTGTTTGTGCTGTATAGTTTAAAGCTATGAATTCCCCCAATATCTGTAGGGAAAGTTTACTCCCCCACCCCACCCCAGCTCCTCCCCTCCTCCCACTTGCATCACAATGAATGCAAGAGCTCAGGACCCATATCTTTCCCAGCTCCTCATGCCACTGGTCCTTCCTAGCAAGAGCCTATGTTAGATAAGCCCCAAGCCCCTCTGTCACCCTCATTCTCCCCTTTTCTCCTCCAGGCCTTTTGATCTAATAGAACTGTCCTTGCATGCATTCTCAGCTGGCTGGCTATCTGTGTTTGCCTCTCAACACAGGAAAAATTTCCAAATCACATTCAAAACTCTGTGTAATCTTAAATCCCTCCTTGTTTAAAATTGGTTTCTTTTTGTTTGCCTTTGCCTTGGGACACTTTCTTAGTTTTGAGCCTTCATTATTAATTCATTTACAAGTATATTTCTTGTAAACAATGTATCACTAGCTTTTTCTGTTGTTCCTTTAATCCAATCTGACAGTCTTTTAATGTGAGAATACAGTATATTGACATTTAGTGCAACAAGTGATATACTTGATTTTAATTTTTTAATCTCATTTATTCTTATCATTTAGCTTATTCTGCTGTGACCTCTTTTTTCCTTATTTTTCTGGTTTATTCAAATTCCTCCCATTTTAGTTTGCTAAAGTTGTCAAATTGCAATATGCCAGAACTGGGTTGGCTTTTACAATTGGGATTTATTTACTTACAAACTTACAGTTCTGATGCCATGGAAATGTCCAAATCAAGGCATCAGTAAGACACTACTTTCTTCTTGAAGACAGGCTGCTGGCAATACAGGACTCCTCTGTCACATGGCAAGGCATATGGCCATATCTGCTGCTTCTGGCTTCAGGGGCTTCATTTCTTTCTTTGGCTTTCTCTCTGAGGTTCTGTTTGTGTCCTTCTCACTCAGCTTCTGCTCTTTCTCTCTGTTTCGTCCTCTAAGGAACTGCAATAAAAGGATTAAACCGCCCTGGGGCACACCGCTGAAATAACCTAATCAAAGGTTTACACCCATAATAGGTTTACACACACCCACAAGAATGGATTGACTTTAAGAACATGATCTTTTGAACATAGCAGCTTCAAACCATCACACCTCCTTATTAACTTGGGAAATCTGCTGAACTTTTCAATCCCATTAATAATCATCTTCTGGTTTTAGACATTGATTATCAAACACCTCTTTTCCAATTTATACAAAAATAAGATGATTATTTTCCATCCACCTCCAAATACTGTTTTCTCAGTGCTTTCATCTATTTAAAAAGAATTCTTTCTCTTCCTCATTCTCCTCCTCTACTCCTAGATGAGATCTTGGGAATTTTACCTGCCTCCCATCTTTTACCCAGCCACAACTCTTGTTTGGCCAAGATAATTTAGAACTGCTAATTCCAGGCAATTATGCCACCACTGGCAATATGAATCTTCCATGTCAATACATATGACACATGCCCAGGAAATTTATCTTTATTCATTGAAGAGCAGTTTCACCTGTAGTTATGAGTTTTGGCACTGGAATTAGGCTACCTATATTTGTGTCTCATTTCCCCCTTTTGCTAAGCGGATAAACTTGGGAAAGTTAAAGAACTTTTTTGGGGACTTCAGTGAAAAGAAATAATAACATAGTCAATGTGGTGTGCCCACACATTCTCTGACACTTCCTTCAAAGAAGTAGAACCTAATTCCTGTCCCTTGCTGTCTAGCTTCTAATGGGTAGCATGAAGTGGAAATGGTGGTGTATGACATCTGACCCTAGGTCATAAAAGACATTGTGGCTTCTGAGCCACTCTTTCTTGGAATGTTCACTCTGGGAGAAGCCACCTGTCGTGTTGTAAGGACACGCAGAGAACCCTGTGGAGAGGACAACTTGGTGAGGAACTGAGGCTTCCAGCCAATAGCCATGAGAGTGAGCCCTCTAGGAAGTTGATCCTTCAGCTGTAGTCAGGCCATCAGACACCTGCAATCCTGGCCAAAATTCTGGCTACAACCTCCTCAGAGATGCTGAATCAGAACCACTGCTCCTAACTTCTTTTCCAACAGGATTTGGGAAGTAATGAATGTTTGTTGTTTCAAGCCATAAGGTTTTGGGGTTATTTGTGATATAATAAAGGATAACTATACATTTACCTCCCAGGACTGTGAGGAATTCATAAGATAGAGCACGTAAAGCCTTCCATTGTTAGGTTTATTATTTGAACCAACAATTTATTTCTTTGCTCATCACTTTCTTTGTATCACTTTGTATCACTATCTTAAAGTTTATGTCTGGCTCATTTGTTTTAGGTTGGAGTTCTGTCTCCAGGATTTCCTCAGCTGAGTACCTAGATGCTAGATTCTCTGAATCCTTACAAATCTGTAAATCTCTTTATTTCACTCTGATGGGTAAACGATGGCTGTGTATTATTTTCTTTCAGCACTCTGTTAATGTTATTCCACTACCTCCTAGCTTCTCCTATTCTAGTGGATGGCAATTACATTCTCTTCTAGCAGATAAGTCTGTTACTAGATAGCTTTTACTTTTTACTTTGTATGTAAGTTGTTATTTTTTTCATTGACATTTATAATATTTGCCTCTTTATTATTTGTGAGTGTATGTGTGTGTATTTGGAGACACCATTTGTACTCTTTGTTTAACAACACTTTTAATTTAATTATCACTTTATATTTTATTCTAAATTCAAGATTTAGAATATTGAAAAGTGTGCTTAATACCAATTGTCATAATGATTTTTCCAATGCATGGATTTCTAAGAATCAGTTTCTATTGACTTCAAAACAAAGCTATCTCTAATAAAATTCCCCTTTTACAGATGGTAGCTATTTGTAGAACCTGTACTGGCGCTCTTTTGTGTGGATTTGAATTATCTGCTGGGGTCAGGTGCTTTTAGCCTGAAAAATTTTCTTTAGCGTTTCTTGTAAGGTGGGTCTGCTAGCAATGTGTTTTTCCTTATCTTGGAAAGTCTTTATTTCACCTTCATTTTTGAAGGATGGCTTTGCTGGATATAAGATTCTTGGTTGACAGTTTTTGTTTTTTATTTTTAGTTCTTTTTTTTTTTGAGCATTTTGAATAATTTATCCTACTGCCTTCTGGCCTTTTTTGTTCTTGCAGAGAAGCAGCTCAACTCAAATTTTATTCAAATTCCCTTTTAAATAATGAGTCATTTTTCTATTACTGCTCTTAAGAATTTCTTCTTGTTCTTTGATTTTCAGCATTTTTACTATGATGTGTCTGTTTGTGGATCTCTGCATTTATCTCTCTTGAAGTTCATTGAGCTTCTTGGATAAGTAGGTTATTATTTTTCAGTGAATTTGGGAAATTCTCAGCCATTATTTCATCAAATGTTTTTTTCTGTTTCTTTCTTTTTCTTCTCTCTTCCTGATACTCGCATTACATGCATGTAAGTGTAAAAATGGTGTCCCATGTTCCTCTGAGGCCCTTCATTTTTCTTCATTCTTTTTGTCTCTGTTCTTAGATTTGCATAATCTCTATCACTTTAACTTTGTTTGCTAATTCTTTCCCCTACCAACTCACTGTTGAATTCCCCAGTGAGTTTTAAAAATTTCAGTCATACTTTTTAACTCCAGAATGTTCTTCTTAAAAAATAATTTCTGTCTCTTTATTGATATTCTTTATTTAATACGACATTGCCATCATACCTTCCTTTGCATCTTTAAACATGGTTTCCTTTAGTTCTGTAAACATGCTTATAATAGCTATTTTGAGTTCTTTTTTCTGATAAACCCAACATCTTGCTGCTCTCACAGACAATTTCTGTTGCATGCTTTTTTCCAACTTATGAGTCCTCATTGCTGATTCTTTGCATGCCTCATAATTTTTTGTTGGAAACTGGGTGTGTGGACCAAGCAGTAAAATAGTTATTATAAACGAGAATTAATTTTTTTTCCATGCTAACTTCCTATAAGTTAAAAACAACTTGTGGTTCATTGGTAGAATGAACACCTTCCATGCGGGAGACCTGGGTTCAATTCCTGGACCATACACCCATCCCCCCCAAATAAATAAATAACATGTCCGAAATTTAAAAGAACAATACAAAATGAATTTCAACTAATGAATGCAGAAGGAATGATAGAATACCTCTGTTTTGACACCTTAATGAAATAATAGATCTAGGCAATGATAAAAAAGTAATAATTGATGGTCAATACAGTACAGACTTGTTTTTATAGAACAGCTTGGACATTCCTTCCCCTTCTCCATGTCGCTGCCGCCACCCAGGATTGCCGGCCAGCAGACAAGCTCAGGGCAGCAGCCAGAAATTTAACCACATAACCTGTAAGAACTGAACCAAAACAGCATTGTTCCTGGAGTACCCTTTTTAAGGTGTTTACACTATGACTAACACTTGGAGATCAGAACTGGCAAGGTGAAGGAACTAGTGTTTTAAAAGCCCAACATACAGCTTCTGCCAAAACTTTGGAAGGAACAAAATTTCCTAAACCCATAAACTGCCCTTTTCGTAGTGAAGGTAGGAATCCAGAAAGCATAATCCCTATGGTAGAGCTAAATGCACTGTGCATGAAATTTGGGGAAAAAAAAACATGTACAAGCCTGTTGACCCTTACTCTCGGGCACAGTCCACCTGCAGCTACAACATGAGAGGAGGTGCTAATCCCCGCAGTACTTTCACCCATTTCCAGTTCTACCTTTACTTTCTCAAGTTGAACTTCCTTTTAGAGGACAGCAATTTAATGGGAGAGGAAGGACGAGAGGGGTTGTGAAACATTTTGCTAACCATTGAGGATTCTGCAGAATGAGCCGCTGTCTGAGAGGCTAGAGGTGAATGGAATAGAATCAGAAGAAGAAAATCTCAATAAATCTGAAATAAGTCAAGTATTTGAGATTGCACTTAAATGAAACTTGCCTGTGAATTTAGTGGTTGCCCTGGAAAGTGGCCTACCCCACCTGGAGAGCTTCGTGGCCAAGGTGTCCACTGGGGGATTCACAGGGGAAGATGAAGGGAAGAGCAAGATTTTGGAGAACAATGCTATAGCTGTTCCTGAGGAGCTGAAGAAGTGACTTCCCCTGCCAAGAGTTGAGCAAGTGAAGCCCAGAATCAAAAAGAAAACAAAGTCCTCCATAGTCAAGCTACAGACAAGCCCAGACTAAGGCCAGGGGATAAATCCCATCAGCCTACTGGCCCAGATCAACAGGTGAAAAAGAAGGAGCTGGAGTATATGCTCCTCATAGAGTGCAGCTTCCCTGGCTGCAGGGAGTTTGTCGGAAACCACAGCGCAGGAGGAATGGGAGCTGATAAGAAAGTGGCCTAATGAATGCGCCTGAAAATATGCTGGAGATCCTTGGTTTCGAAGTCCCACAGCCTCAGCCCACCAAACCAGCACTCAAATCAGAGGAGAAAACACCAACAAAGACACCAGGGGATGGAAGGAAAGTCACCTTTTTTGAACCTGGCTCTGGGATGGAAATGGAACTAGTAATAAAGAGGATGAGTTCAGGATGCCTTATCTTAGTCATCAGCAGTTGTGTGCTGGGATTCTTCCCATGGCAACTGAGGTGGCCCAGGCTGTGGGACTCAGCCAAAGACATCACACCAAAGATCTCAGCAGGGCAGCTCCGAATCCTGCTAAGGCCACGGGAACTGCCGTGATAGCCCGTGAATTGTTGTACGGGGGCACCTTGCCCACAGCTGAGACCATTTTAAAGAATAACATCTCTTCAGGCCATGTACCCCAGCGACCTCTCATGAGACCCTCTGAGCAATTGGACTATCTTTCCAGAGTCCATGGATTCCAGGTTGAATACAAAGACTTCCCCAAGAACAACAAGAAGGAGTTTGTATGAGTTTGTATCTCTTATCAATTGCTCCTCTCAGCCACCTCCCATCAGCCACGGCATTGGAATGGAGATGGAGCCCTGCCAGAACATTTTAAAGTCGCTATCCGAGTTGGACCAACAAAGTGCAGAGATGCCAAGAACAGGAAATGGTCCAGTGTCTGCATGTGGGAGGTGCTGACCCTTTTCTGGCCATGAACCATTATAAAATCCCAACATATATATTGAAACTGTTTTGGAAATTTGAAATTTCTGATACCTCCAGTGGGCTGAGAGGCACAATGGATGATGAACTAGAGACAATAGTGGTGATACAGATGGGGGTAAAAGGAGGCGGCTGTGGCTGGAATTGAATGTTTGTGGTTTATTTGTGATGGGGCCAGAGGTGACAGTACAAGCAGGGCAGTGCGATGAACTAGTACCCTCCACTCTGAACAGCTCTACGGGGAGTGGGGGGCTGCTGAGCAAAGTGGGGCTGCCTGCCTCCCAGCAAGCCCAGCCCCAGTGCACCTCAGTGCTTGGTCTTTGTTTTTTCTTGCTGTGTGAAAGAAGAAACAGAAAATAGAATGCATGACCCTCTTCTCAAACAGGCTGCGTCAAACACTTTGGGAAAAACACTGGACAGCCATGCCGGAAAGAGGGCCTTAGACTGACCCCAAAGCTGAAAGCACCAAAGAAAATCAAATGCCTCCTACTCCGTATCTCCTGACCTTTCTAGAGGGCTGTGGCCCCGAGCTCCTGAGCACCACCACATAAACACTGCTTTCTCTTCCAACAGTGATAGTATTCTTAGTTCCATTATTATTTTTTTATTGAAATGACAGTATATAAAATTTTTATTTGAATGTTTCTCAGTTGTATCTAGTTACATAGCACAGTTTAGAAATTTATCTGGGGCTGACTTTAACAGTAATCTAACCAGCAAAGAGCCTATCCATGTGTATGAGGGTATACATTTTTATTTCATTGGACTAACCCAGGAACATTTCAGTGATGCAAATTTTGGGCCCTCTGGTTTAGCGGAAACAATCTCTTGGACTTCTCAGAAAGCTGGATGAAGTCTTCCATAGTTTATAAATTGACATTTAAGGAATTTTAAACTTTAAATGATTATTTGGTTCCTTTTCTGTTTCTTATTTTGGTTAATCCAACAGGACTTCAGTGAACTTTGATTTTGTTTTAAAGATTATTTTTAAAAAATGAGTGTATATGTATATGGCTGTTCAGGATATATAGCTTTCACTACACTACAGGATCTGATTGCCATGTAGTAGATATGAAACTGCAGATTGATTTTCCTAGAGTGCTTTATACGGTTAATTACATCTCCATGTAGGGCTGTAAAGAATGACCTATGTTTATGTATAAAACTGTACTGTGTTTGATGCTGTGTTGTACACAGAAATGTGTACAGTAGGGGCCTGCATATGGTCCAGATAAAAAGCACAGTAGCCTTGCATGTTAAGTGCTGCTTTGATTAATTATTTACCCTGGACATTTTTTTCTCCCCATTTAATGTAAGTAAAACTTAGTGATTGTCACCAATAAATGGTAATACTAAAAAGAAAAAAAATATCGCTTGGACAGAAAACTGTTAACTGTTTTTCATATTACCATTCTCATACTTTGGTGGTTTTCAGATATTTTAGGAGAGTTTTTTTTTTTTAAGGGAAAACAGAAATGCAAATAAATTCTTATTGTGTTAAACTCTGAACATTATTTTTCTCTTGAATTAATTAAAAAATTATCCTTATGTAGGAATGCCCTCTGGTGAGATGTAGAAAGATGAATCCAATATAGTGATTTAGTGAATCTGTTTTCTAGCCATCAGTCACGTCGTGTTTGACTCACATCTGGAAGAGAGCCAATCAGGACACAAAATCAAGACAGCAGATATAGGTGACGGCAAAAAATAATAACATTTAGATATTTGTTTCCACCATGCTATAATTTCCTTTCATTATTATTGCAGCTATTCATTCATCATTCATCCCTTTTTTTTTTTTAACATGGGCAGGCACCGGGAATCAAACCTGGGTGTTTCCAGCATGGCAGTCGAGAACTATGCCACTGAGCCACCATGGTCCGCCCACAGAGAGCTTTTAGTAACTGAACAGTTGTATGCATCATCTCCTATGCAAAAGGATATTTATTGACTCATTAGTTTAGCAGATCATTATGAAGCACCTATTATATGCCAGGCATTGAATTAGACACTGGGGATACGACAACGAACAAAACAAATAGATTCTCTATTTTCATGGAGTTCATGTACTGGTGGGGAAACAGATACATACAAACAAGTGAATATACTATCAGGGAGTGATAGTGCTATGAAGAAAAATAAACCATGATAAGGGTTAACAGAGGGTTGGAGGGAGAGACTAGTTGGCCAGAGAAGGAGGCTTTGAGAGGAAGTGAGAGATGAGTCCGGTCGATACGGAGGGAAGCGTGTTTCTAGCAGCGGGAATAGTAGTACAACAATCCTGTGGCATACATGTCCTTGGGGGTCAATAAAACAGAAGGAGGCATCGGTGGCTGACAGTGTGCAGCTCGGTTATGATGGGAGGAGAGGACCGCCTCACATAGCGTCTTGATATTCATGCTAAAGATCTTGGCTTTGACTCTGAGTGAGAGGGGAGGACGTCAAAGGGCTTTGAGCAGAAGAATGAGAGCATTTTACTTAGGCTTTAAAAGGATGCTGTGGCTGAGCGTTGGAGAGTAGATTCTTAAGACAGCAAAAATTGGGGGCAGGGAGGGGAGTTAGGGAGTGATTGCAAAGGGAGCAGGAGAAACACACTGACCTCTCCCATGCTCTCACCCTCCAAAGTCTTGGAAGTGCCTGCCCTCGGCTGGAGCCAATTGGAAAGGCGTGGACACAGGAGCAGGGAACCATGTATGGGAATCAGGCCTCTGAAATACACAGCAGAGCAGGAGTGGGAGAGGAAAGGATTGGAGGCCAAATTGGCCAGATGCTGGCAAGAGACTTTTAAGGAATGGAAACTTAGAATTTATCCAAAGAATAACAGAATAGGAAGGCCAAGTTGAAAGCTCTTACCCTTCCTGCTTCTCGACTTTGGCTGCACATAAGAATCAGCTGGAAGCTTTGACACCCAGCCTGAAACCCAGCCTGCATCCCAGACTAATTATATCAGAATCTCTGGGGGGTGGGAGTTAGGCATTATCACTTTTTAAAGCTACTCAGGATGCCCACGAAGCAGCCAAGAGTAAGAACCATTACTTTAGAAAAAGTGATTGGGGCAAAGAATATTTTATGTATTTTGCTATGAGGAATTATAATAATGGAAAGCATCCTTTTTCAATTAACCTTCTATTGCAGTAGCAAAATAACTGGACCAAGAGAAGAAAGGAAGGGAACAAGGACAGAAAAGGAAACTTCACAAATGGGTCCGTACTTTTATGGTGACAATAATATTTTAGAAAGACTTTGAAGAGGAGAGCAAAATATTGAGTTGGCAGTCTTGATCAGAGAGACAATTCAAAGGAGGGTCTGATTGGGAAAAGGAAAACTTCGATGTTAGTGGATATGAGAAGTTAAGGTAATCAAGTCAAGGCCGCTAGATAGTGTCAAAAGGGCCACAAATTAAGAAAAGAGGCATGTGCTGGTTTAAAGCTATTATGTACCCCAGAAAAGCCATGTCCTTTCATCTGCATTCATTATTGCTGAATGGGAGCTTTTTAATTATTCCCATGGAGATGTGACCCACCCAATTGTGGATGGTAACTTTTGATTACATGGATTCCATGGAGATGTGTCTCCACCCATTCAAGGTGGGGTCACTTACTAGAGCCCTATAAGAGGGAATCATTTTGGAAAAAGCTTTAGAGCTATGAGAGCCACCAGAACCAACAGAACGGTCAGAGTCCCAGGGAAGCCGTTGAAGAGAAAGCTAGCAGACATTGTCATGCGCCTTTCCCACTGAGAGAATGCCTTCAGCCTTCTTGAACCAAGGTATCTTTTCCTGGATGCCTTAGATTGGACATTTCTAAAACCTTGCTTTAATCTGGACATTTTCATGGCCTTACAACTGTAAACTTGCAATGTAATAAATTCCCCTTTGTAAAAAGCCATTCTGTTTCTGGTATGCTGCATTCCGGCAGCGTGCAAACTAGAACAAGGCAGAACTGGGGAAAGGATGACATTCTTTTGACCCTAAAATCAAAACAATCCAAGAGTAAGACAGAACATGAGAAGTGGGCTTCCCGTCAATACCCTCAGTGCACCTGCTCCTTCTGGTTGCTTTGGCAACAGGAACCCTCTCCTCATGCTCATGATAGTATAATTTTGAGGAAAACCACATACATGTGCAGGAAGGAATAATTAGAGATGAGGTCACACCTGGTCCAGGGAGCATCCTTTGGGGAAGGCTGGGTAGGAGTTTGGGTTGCATTTGTTTGAGAGGTTACGAAGAGGATAGATGTGATTTATGTGTGAAAGTGGGAAGTTGAGGCTTCAGAATGTTTTGTGATGGGCAATTAATTAGTCATGTGGCTCTTCTCCATGTTTTCTCTTAATGCACTGTCCAAGTTCACCTGGGAGCAGGAAGGCCCAGCATCAGGGGCTTGGCTGGCTTTCTGTTCAGGAAGTAGAAAAATACTAATTTTAGATGTAGGAAAAATTTTTTTTTACAAAGATCACCCTGCCCTTCTTGGAATAAGCAAATGCCAGCATGTTTTCCTTAGTTATCCTGCCATCCTAGTTGCTAAAATATTTACATCTATTTTAACATATTTTCTAATATTGTGCAAAGTGTTTGCACAAATTATCTTCATGTTTGAAGATACTTTTCAAATAAAATATTGGGAAAGAAATTTAAATAAAATATTTTATTGTTTAAATAGATTCTTTTCCAGTGATTCTAGCAGAAAAACTGTGTAATGTTTCGGAGGGATGTTTCTCAAACTTTAATTGCATAATGGGGGATCTTGCTCAATTTTAGAGTCTGCTGGTCTGAGACTCTAGAACCTGAGATTCTGCATTTCTAACAAATTTCTGGCAAGGGTTGGATTTAAGTTGTTCCACTTCATTCTGGGTCCTAGGATAAAGGGGAAGGAGTAGCAGCTACTGAGGTGTATTCTTGTCGTGAAGGATCAGGAGTGCCAAGAGGACACACCTAACAGGCAGGCTTATGCCACATCTGCTAATATCTTATTGTTCTGAGCAAGTTACGTGACCAAGCCCAGAATCAAGGGGTGGGGCCGTTTGCTCAGTTCACTCTAGGCATGTCAGAGGTGTGCACTGATCATTTTATTAGCAGGAAATTAAGACCTGGGGTAACCTCTGATACCGCTGAGGATATTCCCCTTCTAGAGTCACTTTTGTGCTCTGTCCAATCTTCTGTCCCCAATTAAAACCTATGCATTCACGTTTTCATTCCTTGTCATCTGATGGAGAAAGAGAGGGCAAAATCCCTTCTCATCTTTAAATGACCCCACCCTGGTGACGGTTCAGAAAAATGACTGATAACATGAGTGAAAGAGTCCCCAATGATCTCCCTGCATTCATCCTAAGAGGAGAGCTGAGCAGTTGTTACTTCATGTATATAGTGGCAGTGAGGTCCCTGGTTTGTAAGCCAGAGCAATTAACACGTAGATTTATTTCTCAATTTGTTCTTTAGTAATAGCAAGGGGGATTTCCATTAAGGGGATCTAATGCCAGTTTGAACATTTTGTCTGCAAAATTTAATAAGTAATCTAAAAAAAAATTTAATAAGTAATCTCAGTTTCCAAGCTAATTTTAATTGCCTCTAACCCTTTACTATTTAATTGTACATTCTCCTTTTCACCTAGATGACAGAAGGAGGTGGTTGCTGTTGTTTTTCTCTGGGTTTAAAGACTTCTCCCCTTTGCAAAATCATCTCAGAGTCTATAGCAGAAGCTATTGATAGGACAATCTAAATCCCCTTGAATTTGCTGCAGCTGTAGGTTACACTGATCTCTTCCCACCTCTCATGCCTCTCTGCTCTCTGCCTGGGGGTTTTCTGTAACCAGGAGAGCTTGTTCCACCAGCGTGCAAGGAGCCTAGAAGTACTGTGGATTTCATGCCCCCGTGGCAGCCTTCAACCAATGAGGAACTGGAGCCTGTGCAATCAGCACCCCACTCCCAGGACACTAGGTGGGGCTCATGACCTCTGAGGGTCTCTAGAGACACTAAGCAGCCATGCCTTCCTTTTCCTACCTCAACTTCCCAGTCCCTTGAATCACCTCATGGGATCATCTCCCAAATAAACTACTTTTCCCTACTCCTAGTCTCGGGGTCAACTTTTGGAGGACCCCAAACTAAGAAGGTGTGAGCAGAAAAAGCTGAGCACTTTGTCTAAAATTCACCAAACCCAGCACATCTAAAACAAAAAAAAACAACTTAACTGATGTGCAAATGAAAAATTACTGGCAGATGGTCCTGCGCTGTCAGAGCTGGCAAGTTACAGTAAGTGGCAACCAAATACTAAAAACACAAATAAAGAGAAAGGAAAACTCTCAGGTGTTGGTCTGTGTTGAAAGCACAGAGAAGGTAGAGGTTGGGTCTCAGCAAGGGCAGTACTTCCAATGTCCTGGACTTCTTCCACTCCTCAGTTAAGTTCACAAGGTCCTTTCTCTCTAGGAGTAGAGGGGAGGTAGCAGGTCTAGGTGCCCCGTTTCTCTATCATCCATAAAGCATGGCTATGGTCTTGTGCTCACCAGAGCAGACAGATTTGCAGATTCTTTTGATTCTAAGAGTGGTTGTCAGACCCCTCTTGTAGCCCAGCTCACATCCTCTTGGCCCACCTCTAACATAGCAACCATCCTTATGAAATTCCCCTTGACAGCACCTGATATCAGCTGCAGTGCCCAGCTCTTGCCTTCTGCTTTGGGGCTTCTCTATTGCCATCTCTTTTTTAAAAATTTTTATTGACAAATCTTCACACATTTACATTCTATACATGGTGTACAATCAATGACTCACAATATCATCTCATAGTTGTGTATTCATCACCATGATTTATTTTTTTAGAACATTTGCATCACTCCAGAAAAAGAAATAAAAAGAAAAAAGAAAAAAAACACATACATAACACACCCCTTACCCCTCCCTCTCATTGACTACTAGTATTTCCATCTAGCCAATTTTATTTTACCCTCTGTCTCTCCCTATTTATTTTTTATCCATATTTTTTCACTCGTCTGTCCATACCCTGGATCAGAGGAGCCTCAGACACAAAGTTTTCACAATCACATGGTCACATCGAAAAGTTATATCTTTATACAATCATCTTCAAGAATCAAGGCTACTGGAACACAGCTCAACAGTTTCAGATATTTCCCTCCAGCCACTACAATACACCACAAACTAAAGAGGGATATCTATATAATGCATAAGAATAACCTCCAGGATAACATCTTGACTCTGAAATCTCTCAGCCACTGAAACTTTATTTTGTCTCATTTCTCTCTTCCCCCTTTTGGTCAAGAAGGCTTTCTTAGTCCTTTGATACTGGGTCCTGGTTCATCCCAGGATCTGTCCCACGTTGCTAGGAAAATTTATACCCCTGGAATTCTTGTCCCACCTAGCGAGGAGGGCAGTGAGTTCACCTACTGAACTGGTTTAGAGAGAGAGTGTTGCTATCTCTTAAGATTCCTGTGGGAAACCACTCAGCTACTGTAAGGCATGTAAGATCCTGCAAGTGCAGGACAGTTAACACCCCTTGGGGTAACTCGACAAATGGGAAAAGAAAGCTGATGACTTAATTATTCCCCCTTATTCCTTCTGGTGCAAAGTTCCAGGGTGTAATGTGCACAGCATCTCAGAGAGGCCCCCAGATGGTGGCCCCATTGCCCCCAGTTTGATAACGCACTTGCTCAGTTGCACCCTTTCCAGTATTCCATTCCAGTTCCTCGGGATCACTGTCTAAACGAACTTCCTGCATGTGCATCTTGTTCCCACCTCTGCTTACAGGAGGAACCCGGTGCTGCCTACCTCCACGTTCTAGAATGATCAGCTTCCTCTCCTTCTCCTTTCCCGATGGTTCTTCATGCACCATTCCAACCCATCTGTTCTCCTGACACCATCATGTTCTCATTTTGGCTTAAAATGAACAATGGCATCTTAGTTTCCTGCCTGGTAAAACAAATACCATACAACAAGCTGGCTTAAACGATGGGAATTTATTGGCTGGCAGTTTTGAGGCTAAGAAAAGTTAAAAATCGTAGCGTTCGCAAGGCCATGCTCTCTTCCTGAAGGCTGTTGTGTTCTGGTCCGTGTGCTGGCAACCCTTAGATTCTTGGCATTTCCATCGCATGACAATGCACCCGGCAGTGTCTCCTTTCTCTTCAGGGTTCCGTTGACTTCCAGCTTCTGGCCACCCCTTGTAGCTTTCTCTTTCCATGTCCAATTTCCTTTGCTGAGAAAAGAATTCAGCCATATTGAATTAAGACCCAGTTTCATTCAGTCTGGGCACACCTTAATGTCTTCAAAGGTCCTTTTTTACAGATGGGTTCCTGCCCACAGGACAGGGATTGTGTCCTGATTGTGCCTTTTTGGGGTGGGGGTGGGGGGCATGATTCAATATCTAATTAAAGGTTTAGAACCAATTCTTGGTTTAAAATGAAGAATTATGTTGCTAACTGTTAAGATATTCACCATTTGTAAAGATATGAACATATATTTATGATTCTAACTTCTGGATATTCTTGTTAGATTTTTGAGAATGTAATAGCTTTACCATTTTCCTTAGTTGACTGCCTCCCTTCATTAATTTCTGCCTTTCCCTGGAATGTACAGTATTTATACATATGGATGCAGGTGTATGGATTTATTGATTCGGAAAAATGTTTGTTGATATTCATGGCACTTGGCTAGGCACTTGGTATCAGGAATACAAAGGGGCTGAGACGTATTTGCTAAAATGTAAGATAATATAATCTAAGGAGGAAATATAAACAACTTTATAAATAACCAAAGCAAGTAAAAATATATAGAAAGCAGTAAGTATCACAAGGAAAACATTGAGAAGTGTTACAATGGTGAGAGAACCCACATCTGATTTAAACTTCAAACTATTGTTCAGTTGAGCAGGTAAGGATGTCCCACTTGGACCAGACTGAGACCATGAAAAATGAGGGCCAGTCTTTGCCACAGCAGCAGAAATGTTCATACTTGGTTGGCTAAGGTGCTGTAAAGAAACATTTTAGAATTTAATTCTTGAGAACATTTTGGTGTTTCTACATACTTCCTGCTCCAAAGGCATGGCATTTCAACAAGTTTTAATACTTTGTCATTGAATAGAGTGTTTATTCTCTCCAAGGTTGAGCTTTTAGAGTTATGGGATCCAGATTTTTCTGAGGGTTTCACATGAATTATATCCTTCATGCTTCCTGGGGATTTGTGCTCATTTATGAGAATTTCATTGTTATTCATGCATAAATGCAGTTTGAATGACCTAGAAAGAACAAAACATTAAAAAAAAGATTACATAATTCATTCCATCCCTTATTAACAATACTTTATTTTCTAAGAGATACAGATGCTATATTACACATAACAGTCTGTTCACAAATTATCTATGCACACAAATAAGACATTTGTTAGCTTGAAACACTTAAACAAATTCTGTTTCTTTAAATTGAAAAAGAGATATCAGGGTCTATTTGGTCTTTGAGTTAATAGAGCTTATTAAGTCCAGTGTTCAAACATCATACAGTTTATAATAGTCATATTATCAGAGGAAAATACTTTAATTTGTAAATCTACATTTTAATTACTAAGTCTTTAATTTAATTAGTAAACCTATAAGGCTTGGGTTACTCATGAAACTATGCTAAGAGCTAATCTTTTTAGACTGCATTCATATTTTGTATGTGTGTAAATAAGAAGCTCAGCTAGTTGAGTTTAAAGCCTTGCTGCTCAAACTGTGGTCTGTGGTTTTTAAAAAGCTTTTAGGAAAGAAAAAACACTTGATTTAGGAAATGTGAAAAATGAGGAAATGAATATGCTGAACCAAGGCTAAGATTCAAATTATTTAGCAAGAGTCGTCATTTTTAATGGAAAGTAGCGTCAGATATTGTTAGAGTTATGGATAGTTTTTATTTTTAGGGATCCTGGTATATTAAAAAATAATCAACCTAGATTAATCATTTGAGCATATTTTCAACATTTATTTTTGACAGTTCAAGTTGTATTTTCCAACCCTTTCGTTTCCTGCTACGACTGTACATGTAAACTGGGTGTAAGTCACATCAGGAATCCAAATTTGAGGCATGCTGTAAATATGAGATCAGGGCCTTGTCCCCCATGCTCCTTGTGAGATGGTCCCTGATGGGAGGTGTGCCAGTTTGAAAGTATTCTGTACCCTAGAAAAGCCATGGTTTAATCCTTGTCCATCTTGTAGCCATTTCCTTTAATCCTGCTTGAGTATTGTTTGTAGAAGCCTTTGATTAGATTACCTCCACAGAGATGTGACTCACCCAATTGTGAGTGCAATCTTTGATTAGAGAGAGATATGACTCCACCCATTCCAAGTGGGTCTTGACTAGTTTACTGGAATCCTTTAAAAGAGGAAACATTTTGAAGAGAGTCAGAACTGACAGAGCTGACAGAAACTTCAGAGCCAACAGAGACACGGTGTTTGGAGATGTTTAGAGTCCAGCAGATGTCACCATGAGATGTTAAGCTAGAACCTGGAGAGAGCCAAGGGAAGCCAAGAGATGAAAGCCAACCCTGGAGAAGCAAAGTGAGGAACCCCACAGGAACAGAGGCTGAAGGCATCAGAGCCCAGGAGCAAGGGACCAGCAAATGCCAGCCACGTGACTACCCGGCAACAGAGGTGTTCCTGACTTATTGGCCTTCCTTGATTTCAGGTATCTTATCCTCCATGGCTTAGTTGAACATTCTTTTAGGCTTAGAACTGAAAACCTGTAACTTATTAAGTTCCGCTTTTGTAAAAGCTGCTCCAGTTCTGGTATATCGCATTCCAGCAGCTAGTAAACTATCATAGGAATACATCATTATTTCCTCCACCATTGAGAGAATGATACATGAATGAAAGCAGTGAATGCACTAAACCAACCATGCTCATTCTAAAGCAGTGTTTGTCAGTATCGGTTTCCATATTTGTTATGAACCTAGGACAAATTTTATTCTACTGCCTCTAAGTAATACAATGTATGTGAAATGAAATGAGTCACTTTTACCTGCATGGAAATGCTAAGAGCAATATTCTATACAGACCTGCAGGTTTTTCTTTATCAGATGAATTACAAGGTGACTTTGGAGTTCAAGGTAGTGTTGTTAAGAAGTGATGGATGCACAAAACAGTTTCACTTTTTAAAACAATTGTCCATACTATTTTTGTGCCTCTAGCATAGTGCCTAACAAATGCAGGTATCTAATAAACAACTATTGATTGGAAAGATAAATAAATGATACAATGGGGGGATAATTTCAATCCCTGTTGAATAGGTTATTAAAATATTATTTTATGTGTAACATACTTATAGGATGTTCCTTATTTCTATTGAATATCAAGGGACTCTATCAGTTATCAAGGCAAAAAGATTAGTATGGTGATGATGGTGACTCATTCTTTTCCAACATTAAATGCTACTGTTTCTCTCATTACTTATACCATTATACAAGCCCATGTGCTTGATAAAATGGGATGGCCTGGGGTATTTACATTGTGAATCCTTTCAATAAAATATAATGGGAAAATCTAACTTAAGCTCTTAATAGAGAACAGTTACTCCCTTTACCACCTTGATGTATTGAAAATATTTCAATGAACTAAAAATTCAGTGTATATCTAGCAAAGCTAGAATATTACCATATCACAATCCAAAATTGAACATGGGGATCAAAGTTGGAGATGTTAATTTTTAAAAATTAAGTAATTTATAATGCATATCTAGCATTTAGAAAAAAACTGTCCTACGCTAGATGCTGCAAATTTCAGGAACAATGAAACATGGGCCTGACTTTTTTTTTTTTTTTTTTTTTGTAGTTAGGTTAGCCCACTGCAAAGGGGTAGGTCATTATATACCTGCATACACATGTACTACCCATTCAAACAAATATTTACTGAATCCTTGTATGTTCCAGGTACCATACTACGTGCTGGAGAAGTACGGGCCTGACTTTTGAAGAGCCTGTGGGTTAGTGAGAAAAGAGAAGGGTATAAAAACAATCATAACATCAAATCAGTGTTATAATTGGGGGTATGTCCAAATAATATGAACTCATAGCAGTGGTGGGAATCGATTCTGCCTGGAGTAAACAGGAAAGACTTCACAGGAAAGGAGGTATTTTAGTTTGAACTTAATTTTCTGTTTTGTTTTTTAGTTTGAAAAAGAAGCAAAGAAGAGAGGAAATGAATGAGAATGAAGAAATGTCTTGCTTAAGAGAAAAAGCAAAAGACAGGGAGGAGTTAAAAAAAACTTGGTGTCATGCCCCCCCCCCCCATCCCATAACTGGAAATAGGATGCAAATCATGAATTGTTCTTCAATGTCAAGTTAACTGACAGGCAGGCCACATTCATCTACTTGGCTCATTTAAAATGTCCTTCCAAATGGAAAGGATACACCAAATTGTATTTCAACTAACTTGCTTTTTCATGAAAGAGGAATCTACCCTCTCTAATCCCTTGTTGTGGCCAGGAACGCACAGGTTTGCATCAAGAACTATTCCATATGTTTAATATGTATGTTCAAGAACAGTGAGTCTGAAATGAAATTGTTTCAGTGCTCCATTATGATTATCCAAAAAAAAAAAAAAAAAAAAAAAGACTGACTCCTGGGGTATTTGAGGAGGTGCAGTAAAAGATGAGTTTGGCAAGATAACTCTGGTCCAACCATGGGTCTATTTCTGTGCAGGTGCATTATTATCAAAGACCCACCTTCTTTCCCCCTCGCTGTCTTGGCTTTCCTGCTCACTCCTCGCTAGCCATCTCCTCCTTTAATCTGGACCTGTTGGCCCATCTCTTGCTTCCAGATGAACCTTGCCCCATCTTGGTCTACAGCTCCTTTTCCTCCAATCACCCCCCACCACTGACCAATGCCAGGCCTTGTGGCCTTCAACCTGTGTGCCCCGCCCAGGTGTCCCCATTTATCCTTTGTATTTTTTTGCCATTTGTCCTAATAGAAAGAAATACATGAAGTGGATATTGCCCACTAAACCCTGAGGATTTTTAAACAATGATATATGGCTATGATTAGAAAATTTGGACAATTTAGAAAGGGATGAAATGAAAGGTGAAATTCTTTCCTTCCCTTACAGATTTCTTTCACCAAAGGGGTAAGTATTGTTATCAGTACTTGTATCAGTAATTGTGATTCCTTTCAGGAAAACTGATTTATAAATATGCTTCTTTCTCTCTCTATTATCCCTTTTGTGTGACACAGAAGTATTTGGCATGATACTCTACTTCACCTTGATGTTTTTTACTTAATATATATTGGAGGCATACTTTGGTCTATTTCATGCCTATATATAGTTGTATATTTAACAAGTGTACAGCTATTTATTTAGCAGTACTGTTGACAAAATTTTGGTTGTTTTCAGCTTTTTCCTATTAAAAACAGATCTGCAGTGAGCATTCTTGTCCTTGGTAAGTGTTTTTGAGTGTCTCTTGACTACTATCTGTTTATATGTTAGTGAGATTGCTGGGTCAAAGAAGGTAGGAAATTTTAATTTTGATGCATATTGTGAAATTGCCCTTTGGAAAAGTTGCCTCAATCAAACTCCCATGCTTTTGACAGTCTTGGATATCATTGAACTCTTTTGTGCTTCACAATGACAGGTGAAAAATTATATTTCATAGTCGTTTTGATGATTATTTCTGTATTTATGAAAGAGATTGAAGATGTTTTCATATGTTTTGGGCCGTTTGTATTTCTTTTTCTAATTGCCTATACCACTCCTGTGGCCATATTTTTCCAGTGGATTATTTGTCTTTTCCATAATGATTTATTATGTAGGCATTCTTTGTAAATTAAAGAGATCAGCTTTTTGTAGAAAATGTTTGCAAATATGTGGCATAGATCTTGGGTTTGGAGCATAGTAGTGCTTAAATTTAAAGCTTAAAGACATTTTGTATTCTTTCCCTCTTGCCTGTCATCTTAATCTTTATTCACCCTTCCCCCTCTTGTTGTAGACCGCCCATTTCCATAGCTCGCCACAAACCCCCAACCCTTCCTGTTTTTCTCCTTTCTTTTAAAATTTTAGTTTTG